>PVKA01013810.1:0-54068 GCA_004027165.1 Ctenomys sociabilis | reverse complement strand
ACCAAGTGCTTACAGGTCTGGTCATAACTAGGAATGGCTTGTACATATGTCATAGTCACTGTCCCCATTGCTGGGACAAAATGCCTGACACCCCCCCTTTATTTTGGCTCACATATTAGAGAGCCAAGATAAACCCCTCTGGCTCCTTATATGGTCTGCTGTAGGCATGGTGGGAGGGTCTGACCCACGGAAAGCTACTCCCCTGGCAGCAACCTGGGAGCAAAGATGGAAGGAAGGATCTGGTAGGGAGATACACCCTTCTGTTGTGTTCACTGTGACACCTCTTCTGACCAGGCTGTACCTCTATAAACTTAGCAATGGGTGAACCTATTCATGAGCGGAGTGGCCTGTGATCCACTCACCTCCCAAATCTCTACCTGTGATCCTGTAAGGCTTTGGGGGCTTCTGGATGCAACCACAGCACAAGTGATGCTCTGCTTTCCACCCTTATGAGGATGGACCATCTGGAGGCACCGAGGTCAAGTGAGTCGTGGAGCTGCAGGTGCTCCTGTGCCTCCTTCCCAAGGCTGGGGGTATCTTTGCCATTTTTAGGCTGACCAGAGTGGGCTGAGGTCCTGGGTTTATCATGCCCTGAAGCAGGTCAGACAGCCCCTTCTGCCTGACTGCTGATGCCTCTGTCCTGCTCCAGCCTCTTGTCCAGCTAGAGGATCCCCAGGTTCTTTTTCCGGTTCTAGGAGCTGGTCTGTATTAGTGTGGGATCTCTCAGCAGTCCACATACTGTGTGCTGCCGCTCACTTCTTTCCCACAAGTGTGCTCACTGGCTGAACACAGTGGGTCACCACAGTGGGCAGGGTTCCTAGGGTTGGGTGTGCAGAATTCTTCTTGTCCTCAGTGTGGCAGGAAGCTGGGGGGAGGGACAGAAGGCACAAGGGAGCTGTTCTTTTCATCCTGGCACCCCTCTCTCCCAAGGTGGGAGCTGGGCTATCTCTGCTGTGCAATTAGAAGTGTGTGGAGGCTGTGCTTCTCCTGGGGTCCTCATCCTGGCCACTCTGTTCATCTTGGCTGGGCCTCGCCACATCTAGTCTCATTCTGAACCTTCTCCTTGGGGTGTGGAGGGAGTGGGGAGAAAACAGCAGCAGATGAGAGGGAACCTAGGCTCTGCACTGCTCCCCATCCACAATAACAGCTGCTGGCAAGGTGGACCCTCCTTGGTGCCATTCCACAGACAGGGAAGGTGAGCCTCAGAGTAGAAGAACTATGCCTGAGGCTGATGGAGCTGACCCAGACCAGGAAGGCCTGGCTTCCTCCCTCACCTGCTGCAGGCCCAGACCAGCAAAGTTGCAGTGAGACATGAGTTGCAAGACCCACCTGCTTGTCTGCCTTTCTCACCAGGTTGGTCTTGTGTTTGAGAATTCGCACCTCTGTGCACTGGCATTTCAAGTAGATAGCCCCAAGGAGCCCTTGGGCCCCCCACAGAGGCTCTGGGGTGCAGGGCTGTGACCATGCCTGAGGGCAGGAAACCAGCATTCTCACTCCCACACCTTAGCCTTTGGCTTCTCTCTCCCCTGAGCTTCCATACCTGGTTCTCAGGTTGCAGAGAATACATAGTGACCCTGACATTTCTCACATCAACTTTTCTGGAAGGCTGGGGGACCCCAGGAAACATCGGGCTCAGCTCCAGCACTGTCTGAGATGTGCAGTGCTGAGAAGAGCTCAGGGCTCCGCCAAGGGCGAGGAGTCTGTTGGGGGAGCCAGACCAGACCTGAGGGGCCTCTGAGACTCCCTCCTGAGTGGGTGCAGGCCGCACTGCTGGAGCCCTTGCTGGGACTTCTGCAGAAGCCACAGGACTCTTCAAGCCTAGTGCTTCCTCCCAGTCCAGCTATCTCCTGGGAACATTTGAGCAGTTTTGCTGTAATGAAATTTTCATTCAGCTGCCAGTTAATGACTTAACCACATGCACATCTCATTAGCTGAACACAGAGCCCCTGAGACAGGTTCGTGTCCTCTGAGGAACTGCTTCCTGCCTGCTAGGCAGCCAGCTGCTGCCACATGTCCAAGCCCCAGCACTGGCCTCAGGATGGCCTTGTCTGTGGCTCCTCAGTCATCAGACACAGGACACTCGCATGGCCTCTGTGTGGCCTTCCATGTTCTTTGCCAGCACCCTCTCCTCTGGCCCCACTTCCCAGATGCTGGGCAAGGGATGTCAGAGCTTGCAAGGCAGGACATGGATGGGGACCTGCCCCTATCATTTCACCAGTGCTTGTCCTCAGAATCTCGGGGTGGAGTGGGTGCACAGCAGAGGTCGGGAAGTGACTCAAGAAGTTGGTGGTTTCTCCATGGGTCCCAAGTGAGGCCACCATGAAGCCTAGGGGTGAAGCAGCTGCTGAGTTCTCCCGGGCGTGAACTCCTGCAAGAGGTAGCACACACAGGTCCACTGCTTCCTGAGTTTCTTTTTCCTTATGAAAGTTTGATTCTGTGAAACTCCATCTGAGCATCTTGCAGTGCACTGAGGGAAAGAGCCTGGCACCCTAGGCCCAGGCCTGTGGGCACAGAGCTTCCCCCCCCTCACTGCGGTGCTGGTGCAGCCCAGCCCTTCTCAGCCTACCATCTTTATTCTGGAGCCCATGGGCGCCAGGGGAGCCACCCTGCCAGCACTGATCTCTCCTCTGGCTTCAATGACCCAGCCGATGGCATGGCCTGGACAAAGCTAGGCTGTGCAGGAGAGGCCCCAAGGCTAAACTGCTAATGGGGAGAGGAGGCGCCTGGGCTGTGTGCCCCTTTGAGTTCTCCAGAAAGGAGGCTTTGTCTGCACAGTAGCTGGAGGAGGACCCATGTGGAGGAATGTCCTCATGCTCGGCTGTTTCCTGTTGATGAGAGAAGGCCAGACTGAGGCCATGAGGGTGTAGTGGTCCCACACTGTGTGCCTGGGGGTGGTAGGGCCTGGGTCCTCTGCCTTTGGCCTGGTTCTAGGCCAAGGAGAGAGATCAGGTGTGTGGCACCCACCACCTAGTGTTCTTGTCTGGCCATGTCCTGCTGCCCCCATTTGTGAGTCCGGCATGAGGTCAGGACCTTGGTGACAGCCAGGACTGAAGCAGTTGTGGCCTGGCCTGCAGGTGATGGGCATGTGGCCACTATGCAAGCTAGTTGGATGGTAGGTGTATACTTGTCCAGAGCACATAGCTGCCCACAAACAAACTGTGGTGTTTTCAGTTAAGGAAAGACGCCCTTATGCCAAGCATTACTTACATGTCTTCAGTTGCAACACAGTTGTAAAATCCCCAGTGTAATAAGATTCTGAGCACAGAAGCAATGGTTGGACAGAGAATTCAGGAGAAAGGCAGTTTTGCAACATAACGTGTGGCATGCTCAGCCTCACCAGTGCTCTAAGCAGACCATGCCATGCAGATTTTCTTCCTTCTTCTCTTTCTTTCCCTCAGGTTAGCAAAGTTTGAGCATACAGCTAAGCCCCAGTGTGGTGGGTATGAATTGGCCCAGGCTTTCTGGAGGTTTTGTGGATTGTCCCTGGCCTCAGAAATGAACGTTTTTTCCCATGTGTGGGAATTTATCCTTTAGGAATACCCAGATTGTGGCTGGGCATCCCCTCTGGTGCTCCTCCTCACTGGGCTCTAGAAGGGTGTGGGTCATCCAAGGGTAAATCCTACATGTAACCACCTGAACCCAGGCGCAAGGTAACCATTAGTGATTTAGCTATTTATTGCAGAGCAGCCTGTGGCCTGATGTTAAGGGAAACACTAGCACTGTATCAGGACATGTAATACAATCCCATTTTTATTTTAAAATATCTATCTGCCTATATTTGTTTTATAGCTGTATATATTTAAGAAAAAGCACTCTAGAAGTGTATATCCTAAAATGTTAATGCTGGTTTCTGGTTTTCTAACATCTATGAACTTTTGAATTTAGTTTTTAATATATAGTTCTAAGACCCTATAACCCAGCCATAACTAATGTAATTGTGGCTTTTAATATGTTGATAGAAGGGTGCTGAGGCCCCGTACCCAGCCCATTTCCCACCAACAGCCTCCTCCCTGTGGCTGCACAGCCTACTCTCTGTCCACATGGCATTGTGCATCCTGGGCCTTTCCTGCGGAGCCCTCCGGCCTGTGGCCTGCTGCATGGCCTCTCCATTGCAGTGCCCTGGAGGTCTGGTGCTAGTGCATGTCGGAGCCTCACCCTTGCATGGTGGACACTCTGGCTGCAGGTTTGCCCTGCCTCGTGCATCCATTCCACAGTTCACGTTGCCACTTTTTGACTATTAGGAATACTGTACAGGCTTCTGCATGCAAGTTTGTTTTCCTCAGTACATGCGGGTGGACTGTCTAGTTTCTAACGTTTTCCAAAGCTGATACACATTGATATCCAACACAGATGTGCTAGTGCTGTGGTTCTCCACACCCTCACTTCATCTGTCTTTATTGATCACTGCCATCTAGTTTTGTTTTTACAACATAAATTTGTCCTCAATAGTTTTTCATTGTTAAAAAAATAATTCATTTTTAGTTAAAATCAAAGGAAGAATAAATAATAAGTGCAAAACAAAATGAAAGAAAACATTTTTTCCATATGGCTGAGGAGATAGTTTGGCAGTCTAAGCACCTACCTGGCAAGCACAAGGACCTACATTCCATCCCTGGTAATGCATGCTGTGCCAGGCCCAGAACACTGGGCATTCTGTGATGGCCCCAAAACTGGGCATGGTTGTGTGCATCTGTAATCCTAGTGCTGAGGAGGCCAAGACAGGAGGATCACTCTGAGTCCAAACTGTGTAGCAAGGCCCTGTACCAAGTAAATAAATAAATACATAAATAATTTTTTAAAAAAGCAAACTAAGTTCAGGTTATAAAGGTGTTAAACACAGGAAAATTCTAAGGCTTTGCACATAGATCTAATTATGGATCGCCTTGTCCTGAAGGGTAAAGTCTTACTGGGACATGCTCACCCTGAGGAAGGTCAGTAGATGGGAGCTGTGCTGTGGGCTCTGTGGGCAGCACCTAGGATGGCGTCTGACCTGGCTTTGCCCCTGGTCCTCACAAGAGTGGAAGCAGGGAGGAGCGGTCATGCTCTGGCCTGGGGTTCTGGCCAACAGGAATTGGAGAAGTTACTAGAAGACCTTGACCCATATATCCTGCCGCATCCCACGGCTCATGCATCCATGCTGGGATGCATGTTTTAGAGAACTGATGGGCTGGGGGAAGTGTTCCCACACCCTGTGGCAAGGTCTGGGCTCCTGGTTCACTCTTCACTCTGTTGTCTGTGCATTGCTGAGAGCAAAGAGGATAGCACCCACTGAGAAAAGTAAGGGGAGGGCCTTGCTGTGCACACATCTGGCCCTGGGGCCAGTGTGGTCCTGCAGAGCTGTCTGCAAACCTAGACACTGTCTCTGCACTATCCAATTGATAGTCACTAGTCACATGTGGGTCGAATTCTAAATATGTTTAATTTTACTCACTTTAGACCAAAATAGATGTATCATGTTAGCCAGTACCTGAACAGACTGTAAAGTGAAGTTTTGGGCTTAGAGTTCTGGAGGTTCAAGGCTGGCAGCTTTCCTGCTGGTCAAGCATCATGTAAAGAGACCAGGTACATGAGTATGTGCTTCAGTGTCTTCTGGTCTCTGTCTCTAGCCAGGGTCTGATCATGGAGTCCCCCCTTCATGACCCTGTCTAATGATTGTTTTGTTTTGTTTTTGGAGACAGAGTCTCCCTAAGTTGCCCAGTTCTCCCACCTCAGCCTCCTTGTGATCAGGCTAGGATTACAGGATGTGCCCCTTGCCGGGCTTACTTTAGCTAACCCATGACACTTCCCACAGGCCCCTTCTGCACACCACAGTTGGATTAGGTCTCCACCCCCTAGCCACCTCACAGTGAAGTTAACTTAGCATACAGAGTCTCACAGGACACTCATACTGGGTCCAACCCATGGCCAGGTGGCCATCCTACTGGAAATTGGGTTAGTTGGTAGACAAAAGAGAGCACACAGGAAGTCCAATCTGTGAACAGATTGTCAAGTGGGCAAGCACAGAAGTGAGTTCTATGCCCTAGTCATTCTGTCCTTCATACATCTATGGAGAGTGACTAATAATGGTTTTGTAACAGGACAGTACAAGGCTCAGCTCCATGGTGCTCACAGGGACCTTGTGGCTGATGTTATACCACCACCTGTTTGCATGAACAAAGCTGTGGCTAAGAGCCGAACACCTGCCTCAGAGTATGCCCACTGCTCCCCAGGAGGGGCTGGCCCCCCAAACCTCTGTGCCAGATTGAACAGATGAGCCAGGAAATATGTGGCCCAGTGGTCAACTCTGAAATCACCTCCAACGGACTTCGTCTGCTTCCTCCCACCAGCTCTGCCCACATTTGGATTTGGAGATATATATATATATATATATATATACATATAATTTGTTTATGAGATAAAGGCCCTCAGGAGGTACTGACTGATATCAGCTGAGCCCCTGTGGCCAGGGAAGCAGGCCATGCTAGATCTCCATGGGGCTGAGACCCTGAAATAGGAAGCCAGGATTGAAATAGTTGGGGGGATGGATTTTAGTGCATGACTTCATAATCAGGGGCTTTTGATTGTTTCAGGAAGATGGGTGGAGAGTTGTAGCGCTCCTTGAGCTTCTTTCAAGGTATTCTGATTTGTCCAGTATTCCTTTGGGGGTCCCCAAGTTCCTGCAGATAAGGCTGGTGTGGACCCGTGTTCTGGGGCTCCATAGGGAGCGGCACACAGCCCCTGATGCACACATAATCAGGTGATGCCTTAGTGTGTTTTGGTAGCTCTGAGGTTGGTAGCTCTGCAGAGAGTGTGTGCCCATGGTGGGTGGCTTCCTGGCTCGCAGTTGGCACTCTGTGCCTACTGCTCTGAAGTACCCGTCATGAAGATTTTTCTTCTATGGTTACAAGTGTGTTAAAGTGGTGGCTGCCTGGTTTGGCTCTGCAGTGCCCCCCCATGCCATATGCTGAAGAGTTATTCCTTAGGGTGGTGCTTTGGGGAGATGATGAAGCCTGGAAGGTGGTCTTAGGTCGTGGGGTGTCCCTTGGAAGTACCTACCCTGGCTACTTCCTGTTCTCTTCTTTTGCTTCCCTGTCATGAGGTGATGAGTCTTACTCCACTAGGTATGAAAGTGATGGGAAAGTTGATCCTGGACTGGAACCTCCACCTCTTCGAGACAGAGCAACTCTACTCTGTTGGCTTGATTCTCTTGGGTACTTGTCACCGTGGCAAAATACTGACTTGTGTGCTATCCAAACTCCTTAGCTGGAATGGCTATGACAGGGAACCTGGGTGTGGCAATGTCCGCATGGCCGTAGGAAGCCCCCGAGGTTGGTACTCAGAGCTGGAGCCAGGAGCAGGGGCAGGTGCCTCATAACAGTTCAAGGCTGGTTCCCACATGGTGCTGTGGCACATCGGCATAGAAACAGAGGTACTGTTTCATAGTTTTAGAAACTTCAGATGTTTTATGAATGACGATTATAATGAACCTGTCCAGAATTCTTTATGGGTTTGGGGGGCAGTGTCTTAGTCCTGAGATTTGCATATATGGGGACCCAAGGTTCTATGCTCCCTTTCTGGATTTAATGGTTGGTAGTAGTTTTCCCTGTGGTTGGGGCTGAGGCCTATGGGACATGGGTCTCTCCAGAGTGAACATCCTGTCAGGCTGTGCCTGGGAGCCCATGGGTGACATAGGTGCTTGTCCTGTTCCTGAGTCGCTTAACCTTCTAGCACCTGTGACTGCATGCTGGACAGATAGGCTTGCTTGTCCTCACAAGAGCAGTGCACTGAGGTGCTCCACTATCCAGTAGTACAACACTCTTGCATATGTACTTCCTCCAGGAGCATGTGCACACCCTTGTACGTAGGGGCTTATACTTGTGTGCACATATGTCCATGAGCATGTTCTCATGCCCACAGACACAAAAATGCACACACACACACGCTTACATCACATACCGATACACATCCATGGACCTTTGTCCACAAGCGCACATATATACATACATTCGAACTCACACTCACATGCACTTGGATCCCTGGGCATATGCACACTTTATGCACAGGCCGCAGGCAGACATGCATGCATACACACTTGGGCCCTTTCCCTCTGGAGGATCTCCCCAAGGTTTCGGGTTTCCCTGGACTCTGCCCTCAATTTCACGATGTTTTTGAGGCCTTGGATACAGAGTCTGGAGAGCTGCAAGCTGAGCACGCGTAGCAGGGTGACAGTGCTGCAGCTCTCCCAGGTCCCTTGGCCTGCTGTTCACCAACGGCCAGCAGGTCCACATGGGCTACGGGTGAGGAAAGGCTGCCAAGAGAGAGCATGCTAATGAAGAGCAGTGCCCTGAGAGTTTCCTAAAGTGGCGTTCACTGAGTGAGCCCACAGGCGTCCCATGCTCATGGGAAGGCAAGAAAACAGTATGTCTCTGCCCCCAAGCTGTCCCAGTCTCAGCATTTTAGATTTGCCTTTGAGGACTTTGTTTTCATGACAAAGAAATGATTTTTCAAGCCACCTTCACCCTGTCTCTGCATAACTGAGTTATCCAGAGGAAGAAGCCAGTGAAGTGCAAGAGAGAGCTATCTGTGCAGTATGGGGGCGGAGGGGGGGACGAGCCACCTGGCTCTGAGTCCTGTTTGTCTTCTTGAGACAGGGTCTCACTGTGCAGCTCAGGCTGGCCTTAAGCTCACTTTGTAGCCTATCAAGCTGGTCTCGAACTCACAACAATCCTCCTGCCTCAGCCTCCCTAGTGCTGGGATTACAGGCATGTGCCACCACGCCCGGCTTCTGATTCCTTTTTGCTTCCTTCATACCCCAGAGACTCCACAGAAGCCTAACACTGTCTCCGGTTTAATTTGCACTTCTGGGGCTTCTAATGGTGCTCAGCATTTCTCATATGCCTGTTGTCATTGTCTTGTTTGGTGGGGTTTATGTTAAAATCTTTTGCCTTTTTTAAATAATTAAGTTATGTGTCATCTTATTGTTGAGTTTTAAGCCTTCTTTACATACTCTGGATGGCACCTGGTGTTGTCATGTCTAAGAAATCCTCCCCAACTTTAGGTTACAGATGGATCCCATTTTTCTCTGAGCAGCTGTAGACTCATGTTCAGGTGTGTAACATTCTGAGTTTATCCCGTGTGTGTGTGTGTGTGTGTGTGTGCGCGCGCGCGCAAATGCTGCACACACACACACATGCATGCAAGGGCTGGTCTAGCAATCTTCTTTGGTGTGTGGCTGCTTTTGTTCCGGAACTCTGTGTTCCTGGTTCCTCAGAATGTGATATGTTGCCTCAGTGCCTGCCTGAATAATTTACATTTCCTCCTTGGACCTTAGCCATAAACTTGCAAGGAGTTCGGATGCATCTGATTACAAGTAGAGTACGCGTGTCTGCCCTGGAGTAATCGCCCAGTTTCCTGAACAGCTCCCAGGGTGCAGGGTGTCATTGTGGTATCCTGAGCCAGCATTTCCTGGCCCTGACCTGGGCAGGACCAGAACAATGGGGAGGTTTGTGTAGTGGCAGAGCCTGCTGGCTTCCCATCCCTCAGTCAGAGCCTCGGTTTATTTTAGGTGCCTGTCTGTGGCTACACAGCTATAGGGGACTCATGTTGGGCTATTGAGCTGGGAGCGGTGGGCTCAGCTCTGCAGCAGGGTCTTCTTCCCTGGCTCAGATGGGATTTCACACTGGATCTCTTCAGGACAGGAACATGGGGGACCTGGAGGCTATTTCCTGTGAGCACAGCCACACTGCTCACACCAGTCACCAGAAACCCTGCAGCCATCGTGGGATCTGTGCCAGTCTTGGCCATGTGTCATAGAGGTCATTTTGTGAATAACCAGGTTCCACACTGAGCTCTCGTTCCCTGAGCTCAGGCTGGGCCAATCACTTAAGTCCATTCCAGGCCCTCGAGAGAAACACGGGCTGTTCCACCAGGCCTCTGCAGTCTGCACCCTACTGAGTCCATTTTCCTTCTGACAAGAGAAAGGCAGGCAAGTGGCCTCAGGACACAGGTGTGTGCTGGGCCGCTGTGTAGCATGGCCTCTGAGCAACAATTCTCACAAACATTCTGTGGTGCAAGTTCTAATGATGGTGCATTTTGTTTGTTTGTCCAGCCCTTTTTATGGAGAAGACTTTTACTGTGAAATTCCTCGGAGTTTTCGCCACCTGTCATTTTACATTTTTGACAGAGATGTTTTCCGGAGGGATTCCATCATAGGTAGGTACTTAAATGAGTCTTTTCTTCATTTATCTTATTTTTTTCTGAACAGGATCTCCTCCTGGGAGAAGTGGAGCATCCCCTGAGCAGCTGCACTCATATGATTTAGGAAGGGTACCCTGGCATAACTGGTTGGGACTGTCTTGGGTGGCTCTATATGGATGGAGCTTTGTCACTCCCAATGGTGGTTGCCAGCCCAGCCTGGCCCAGTATCTGTGACCTCTGTTGTCTTCCTGAGCCTGTAGCTACCTGTCAATATGCAAAAGAGTGTAGTACCAAGATCTCATGTCAGAGTCCAGATCATGCTAGGTGGGGGCATCCAGTGCTCCCTTGGGCCTTTTGAGGGCTCTTCCAAGCCCCTCTGGGGAGGATCACTGGGTGTATGTTATGGTTCCCTCTCTTCAGCTTTAACGCCTCTTGGTCCTGACTACCTGCCTCAACAGTGGAGACAAGGGAAGGACTGCTGAGAGGTTTGGAGCCCCGCAGGCCTGCACCAAGTCCAGCTAACCCTTAAGGTCTTGGAACCTCAGTTTCCTGCTGGCTTCAAGGCGGCAGCAGTCCTGACACTTCCAGATGTTGTGTGATGAGCCTGTTGTAGTCTAATGTGCATGTCATCCTATAGCCTCCCGGTCTCATCCTGTGTTAGTTTTGAGCCTTCCTTGAGTGATCTCAGTATGTGTGCAGATGCCATAGTAAAATTGTCATGAATGCCCCTAAGAAGTACCACCCAAGTTCATCTGGAGCCCAGGCCCTGATGTCTGGTGGCTTCTGGGCTCAGTGTGGTGTTGACACTCTTCATTTCTTATTGTGTTCCTCTAAGATTCACCAGGCATAGCTTGGAGCATGAAGAATGATGGAGCTGCTTTGTGTTCAGAGGTTTGGAAGCAGCCTTCATCAGTGCAGCCTGAAGTGGGAGTGAAGAGAACATGCTCTTGGCTCAGTTACACACCTCTGCTTAGGACATCTGTGAATCTGGGCTGCCAAAGGAGGGACATTTCTGAGGAAGTCACTGAGGGCCCTGGTTCTTCATTCTTAGCAATGCATTTTATTTGCTTAAACATTTTACTTATTTATTTATTTTTTAATGTATTTGGTACAGGGTCTCACTACGCAGCTCGGTCTCGTAGTGATCCTGCTGTTTTCAGTCTCCCCACTGATGAGATTACAGGTGTGTGCCACCATGCCAGGCTCAGTGGCTGGCTCAGTGTGCCTGGGAGTGGGGCTGGTGCAGCATGTGGTCCCTGTGCTTGTGTAAGCAGGTGCTTTGTCCACTGTGGTGTCTCACTGGTGTAGCAATGCATTTTATTTGCTTTTTTTTTTTTTTTTTTTGCCTTTTTGAGACAAGGTCTTGCTATGCAGTTCAGGCTAGCCTCAAACTCACTGTGTAACACAGGCTGGTCTTGAATTCACAGTGACCCTCCTGCTTCAGCCTCCCAATTACTGGGATTACAGGCAGCAATGCATTTTGAAAATGGAAAACTTGATGGCTGTGGTAGTATGCAGTTGTAATCCCAGCACTTGGGAGTTTGAGGCATGAAGATCGCCATGAGCTCTAGGACAGCCTGGGCTACACAGTTACTTCAAGGCAAGCCCAAACTGCATCATGAGACTGTCAAGAAAAGAAAAGAAAAAGGGAAACTGTGTGGCCCGTAGGGTATGCCAGAGCCTCTGGTGGAGCTGAGCTGCTGAGCATCTGCCCTGCCCTGGTGCCCTGGGAGGAGCCTACCTGCCATCCCTGTGCTTAGTGCTCTGAGCTTTGGGCACCTGCCTTTTCCCCATCTGCACAGTGCTGTGTGCCTGTGGGTCAGGTAGCTCCAGAGCAGAGGACCATCGTCCCTTTCCCCTGTGTTCTCGGTTCCAGCCAGGTAAGGTTTTGTCACCACAGGGTAGGAAAACCTGAGGGCCTGTGGGATGGAGTCTGCATCTATGTCACAGGTCCCTGGAAAATGCCAATACCACCCAGTGCCTCAGGAACATCCTGGAGCTGGAGAGTACCTCATACCCTCAGACAGAGCACCAGGATGCCCACTAGTGATCACTGATAGCCCAGCCCAGGGCAGCCAAGTACACAGTGGGTCATTCCATTTGAATCTGCATCTGGGGGACAAGGCCAGATGCAGGTGGTGTCACATAGTGCCTGCATGTATGTCTGGTGGCATTCTGGAAGCTGGAAGTGAAGAGCTTTACAAGAAGCTGCTAAGGGAATGGGTAAAGGCCAAGTTGAAGAAAGAAGGCTGCTATGCCCACAGAGGCAGGCTGGGTGTGTCCCAAGTGGGTAGTCTTTAAAAATAAAGCTCTAGCCTGCATCACCAGCATGTGGATTCACAGTGTTGCATGTAACAAGCACACCAGTTTCCAGGACCAGGTGCCCCTCTGTCAGCCTGGTGAAGAAGCTGAAATCAAGAGAAACTGAGTCATAGGCTCATTGCAGAGATGGCCCACCTTCCAGGTGGCCTGTGTTTGTGAGTCTGGGTCAGGTCTTATCTGAGAGCTGCAGTCTTGGGCTACTTGTCCTCCAGCTACCACCCCAGCACCCACCTCAGCAGCCTGAGTGCACCTCTAGCACAGCTCCTGAAGTTTTCTCAGGGGGAAGGGTGGTAAGAGGGTTGAGAAGTAAAGACAGCAGACAATGTACACAAAGCTGAGGTCAGGTGGAGCTCTCTCCTGCTGAAAGGAAAAGGGACTGCTAACCCCTTAGCCAGTTTATTATATACTCTAAGGAGGCTGATGTCAATTTCAGCTCCTCTGCCTAGCAACTTTTGCTTGCCTGAGCACCTCTCACTGTGGGAGCTGGAGCAGCTTGTTTTGGTGGCTGGCTTCATGTGTGTGATCGATCCTCAGTTTTGACTGCTCGCTACACTTGGGTGTCAGGTACTTCGTTGTGTTCTGGGTTTTGCCACAAAATACATGAGGCTGCAACCTTGTAGTAGAGAGGTTGGTACGGTTCACACCTGACAGGGGTCTGGCTGTGTCCCAACATGGCAGAGAAGCAGGAGCCAGCCACATAGAGGGATGAGCATGTGGGATGGTCCTATACTGCCCCCACCCTTGGGAGCACAGATCCCCTCCCCCAAGGCAGCCCCGGGCGAGATCTCCTGGCAGCCTGGACATGGGTGACAGGTGATCCCAAGTGGGGGGCTGGGCCACAGAGAGAGACTCATTCTTGGCAGTTTTAAAATGTTTGGAATTTTGTTCTGTATTTCCCTACTGCTGCTATAAAATTAAATGGAATAGTTATAGAAAGAGACCCGCAGTGGTGAGAGACCAGGGTGCATGCAAGCATTAAGCAGGGTGTTGCCCAGACTGGCTCAGCTCACCAGAGTGAGAAACAAGACTGTTCTTAGAATTTCAGGCTTCAGAAGGGCCCGTCTTCCTGCTGGAGCTCTTGAACAGCCTGAAGATACCATTATCCTTTTTCACAGAGATAGGACACCCAGCTCAGTCTTAAGAAACTTCCTTATCCCTGTGAGACTTGAAAATGAAAAATCATATCCCACTGGAGGCAAAGGTTGGAGCTTTGGAAGAGCCCACAGCAGCTCTCAGGAGGCAGAGCAGGAGGAAAAGTACCTTCTCAGCAGGCTGCAGAGTGGCCAGGGGCAGGCAGCCACAGCAATGGAGAAATCAAGGCGTGTCCCTCGGTAATAGCGTGGTGGAGGGAGGAAGGAGACTTGGACAAGCCCCGTGCTCCCAACTGCTACATGGAGGGAAACCCTCCAGCTGTGAAAGGCTGTCTTTCCAAGTGTCCCCAGCTGTGATGGGCCACCTTGCTGGGTTTCCCCCAGCTGTGATTAGGGCAGGTTGTCTTGTAGGTGTGCCCTGATTGTGATGAGCCGTTATTGCAGGCATCTTCTGACTATTGTCCTGCCAGGTATCACCTGGCCATGGCAGGCTGTCCTAATGCTGTGCCCTGGCCTTGAGGAGCGGTCCCTTGGTCTGAAAGTGAGAACCACATTTGTAGCAGAAAGGCAGATTGCATGCTACACCTCATAGCCACAGTCATTGTGAATAACCCAAAGCTGAGAGGAGCCATCAAGGCCCCTGTCCTCCAGACACGTGTGTACTTCCATGCACACATGCTTTGTGTGTGTGACATACTTGTGTACACATGTATTCCACCTGTAGCTTTTTGTCAACAAATATTCCTACTTGAGCCTCACATACGTACAAAGGAAGTTCTGCTTCTGGCTCTGTCTGGAGAGGAGGATACAGAAGCAGTCAGGGGCTATCACCACATCCCGTCCCTGGCCCCATTCCTGATTGAAAAAGTTCAACCTACCCTCAGTGGTGGTGCACTGCCTGAGGTGACACATGGGCAGGCAGTGTCTCCGCGTCAGCAGGTTGTCAGAGACCGCTGAGCAAGGGAGCGGGATGTCCCAAAACATGGGGTGCTCCATGTAGTGACTTGCAGGGTAGGTTGTGGCCTTGCCTGGTGTCCCTGTGGGTCCAGCACCTGTCCTCATAGGCTGAGTGTCCTCTGAGATTTCTTTATGTGTGTTTCCAGGGAAGGTGGCCATCCGGAAGGAGGACCTGCAGAAGTACCACAACAGAGACACCTGGTTCCAGCTGCAGCATGTGGATGCTGACTCAGAGGTGCAGGTGAGGCTGGGATGGCACCAAGTCCAGGGTGAGGAAGGAGCCCAGACTCCGGGCCTCACAGGCACAATTGCTGGCAGATGTGTACTTGCCTAACTGTGCTGAGATTCTAGATGAAAGCTTCTTAGGTTTTTATCCCTTTAGTTGTTGCCACACTTCTAGTTAGAAGACCGATGTTTAAACACAGATAAAGGGGTGGTTAGTAAAGGTAAAGAGCAGACTGGGTGACAGTCTGCTGTCACCACAGGCAGCTGTGGGGAGCTAGGGCAGGTTTCTAGCTCATGTACCTCTGAACTTCCCATCTTCCCCAGGCTCCCATGACCGAGTACCCCAACACCCACAGTGCTGGGTGCCTGACCACAGATGTGGGAGTGGGTACTAGGCCCCTGGGGGAGAAGCTACAGGGGTACACATGTATCTTGGTTACTTTTCTCTGGTTGCTGAGACAAAATACCCAATGCCCCAAATTAAGTGAGGAAAGGTTTATTTAGCTCACAGTTTGTGGCGGTTTTAGTCTCTACTGGCTGACTCCAAAGTGGGGTGCGGTGCTCAGTGGCAGCCTCGAGGCAGCAGAAAGCAGCAAAGCAGCAAGAACAAAGGGGGAAACAGTAAGTCTCCTACCTGTTTCATGATATGCAGGACCTCCCCTCCACCTCCCACCCCCCAGGGCTGCTGTAGCATTAAGCCATCTCTGCTGGAGGAAGATGTTTACAAAGTGAGGACCCTGGTTCCCTGCTGAGTCCCTTAGTTAAATTTCTAAACCTCTCAAGTTGACACAATGTATCAACCATTACAACCATGTCACCTGAGTTGCCTTCAGGCTGACTGTAAGGGAGTATATGGGGTCACACAAGGGGCACACCCTGTCCTGGCCCAGGATGGGGAGCAGCTAGAGCCCCTACCCAGTCAAGCATTCAGCACATGCGGGCATTCACACTGCAGGTGCCACTCTGCCAACACATGCATGGCAGAAGCTGTCCCCAGTTGCTCTAGCTCGGGTCTGGTAACCAGGCTGCCATCTGGATGTCCCTGCGAGCTGTCTCCTTGGTAAAACGGGCTCCCTATAGGCTGCGCCCATGTGTGTGCCACTGAAGGGTGCATGATAGTGTCACGGACAGATCCCCTAAATAGATACCTGTGAGGACTTACTCAAGGTGTCCATGAGAGCAGTTCCACGCCCCACATCAAGAGTGTCCTGCCAGCCTCCGCCTTCCAGACCCTCTTGCTCAGCAGGCTTCCCCAGGTGAAGGCCAGGGCTCATGGTCACTGCTGAGGTCCCAGGCTGCTGAGACCCTCATGGTCCTGGGTTCTGTCCCTGGAGTTGGCAGAGCCCATTCATGACATGGGGAGGCCCAGGCAGAGCCAAAGACTGAGCTGACCTGGCCTGGGTTCCTGCCTTTGCACAGAGACTCCTGCTTCCCTTATGAGCTCTGCCTCCCAAGAAAACCTGGGCCCATAGCCTACATGCTACAGGCAATAGAAGGCCACAAGGAATGGAGGACCAACCGTACCCTGGTGGGAGTACGGAGCCTACAGTGCTGCCAGTGCTGAGCAGCCCCTGCCTTTGCTGGGCTTGGGACTGAGAGCTTCAGAGTTCATCGAAGCCAGGCTGCAGCACCCAGCGCCGTCTTCTCAGCGTCTCGGCCTCATCCGCACCTGCAGCTGTGGCACCAGAATGAGGCCAGTGCTGTGCACAGCAGCAGACATCACCAGGCCCGCTTCTTGGCGGCGTTTCCAGGGTTGCTTGGCTTTACTGACAAGTGTGTCTTTTCCTATTTTTTGCCTGTTTAGTTTTGAAATGGTTACAGATCCATGGGAGGTTGGACAGGGATTTGTGACCAACAAATTGTGTATTTTCAGAAGAACAGACATCAGAGGGCCCGTCCCCAGGGCTCTACCTCATGACTCTGAGCCCACAGTCTATAGACTTTGTTCTACTCTCTGCTTTGTATAAGTGTGTGTTCTGTGTAAATTTTTTCCCAGTTCTTTTATTATGGTGAAACATATTGTCAAATCACCAGTTTTAAGCATTTCTAAGTCTGGTTCTGCAGCATGAGCACATTCACATGGCTGCTCATTCATTATCACCGTCTCTCACCATAATTGGCCACCTCCCTCCAACAGATCCTGGTGCCCAGCACCTACCACTCTACCTGGTAAACATGGGTGCCCTGGAGCCTCACATGAGTGGCCTGTAGCAGTGTGAACTGGTGTCTGTCCACTCATCAGGCTGTGGCCTGGGGCAGATTTCCTTTCCCTCCTGGGCCAAGTTATATTCCGTATAGCCCTCTGGCAGTCTGTGATGAAGACTGGGACCCAGCCCTGCTTGGCTCCTGGGAACCTGGGGCCTGCTGTGCTGTGCTTAGCACTGCTCTGTTGTTTCATTTATGGAAGTTTCTTACTCACAAAGTAACTGGGGCAAGGAGGCAGTTTCTTGCCTCTCTCACTCTGACCTTTAAGTCACAATTGTATCTTTGCTCTGCAGCCATCTCTCATTTTGAAATGTCACCTTGACAGTTTTCTGCTGGGTGGAGGGCTTCTGTGGCTCCCTGCATCCTTCTGTTCTGTGTGGCATAAGAAGGTGACCCATACCCAGAAAGACCACCACCCTCTGGCTCGCAGCACAGGAACAGAGGGAGACAGCCTATCATGGCCTGTTGCTTCTGGAACTGGTGTCTTTTCTAAAGGTCCCCAGAGTGTCCCTGTCTCCCTCTCCAGGATGTTCCATGTTCATAAACTGGCCAGAGACACACACCGCTTCAGCAGCCACCACCCTGGAGGTGATCTGCTCAATAGCCCCTGATGGTGTGGAAATTTGGGGGATTTTGTCTTTTGTGAATCAGACAACCTAGAAGGACACTGGAAGGCATCCCTAGGACAAGGCTGGCCCTTGGGTCTTTCTGAGGAATTGAGGGGGCACAGAAAGTCAAGCTCCATCTACCTTCCTGATCTTCATCTTGCCCTTGCTTCATCTTCTCACTTCAAGAGCCAGTGGCCACTCAGATGGAGACAGGTCAGAGGGTATCACTCAGTGTCACAGGTTCCCATATGGATGCTGCATTCTAGGACCAGGACATAACTGTTCTTGCTTCTCAGAGTGGCCCTTGTTCCAGGAGGACCTTCCTGAAAAAAGGAGGAGCTTTTCATAAACAGACAAATTCTGGTTTCTGAGCAGTTTTAAGTTTACAGGAAACCTGAGTAGGCCCAGGGGCCTCATCCCAGCCCTGGCCAGCCCCTTTGTAACCTGGAGCTGATGCATAGAAGTCACCAAAACCCTCGATCCTATTGGCACCTCTCACTGCTGATCTTCAGAAGCTGCACCTTCTCTTTTGTTCCTGGTTACCCTGGCTTGAGGTTTATCTCTTTGTTGGTCTGGTGAGAGCATCTGATCTTTGGCCTGCTCGTTCTTTGATTTACTGTTTTTAGTTTCATTAAATTTTTTTTATTTTATTGAAGTACACATATCAATGAGACAGTTTTAAGACACTTTGACAAGATGGATTTGATAAATTAATACATTGCAATCATTAATTTTTGATCTAAGTTTTATTTCTTTTCTTTTACTTTCTGTGAATTTAACCTCCTCTTTCTGGTGAAAGTCATTTCGGATTTTTCTTCCTTTCTGTGTATCTAGGTTCTGGATTTCTGTCTCAGCCATATTTTTGCTGCATCGCTCAAATTCTAAGTTATATTTTCATTTTCTTTTGTTTTACTCTATGGCTAAGTGTCTTAGTTACTTTTCTTGTTGCTGAGACAAAATACCCAACACCCACAAGTTAAGGGACAAAAGGTTGAATGAGCTCACAGTTAGTAGAGGGTTCAGTCCAGAAGCGACTGGCTCCAAGGCAGGGTGGCTTGGCAGAGGAGAACACTTCTGGCAGAAGGTAGCAAAGCAAGCAAGAGCGGAAGACAAACCTCTTTCTGTCCCTTACGCTGTATCGAGGCTCCTAGGATTTGGGCGGTGCCAACCCAGTCAGTGGACTGATGTAGTAATCATCTACCCTTAATCCCAGCACCCTGAATCCTAGCACTGCACCAAGAATCAGTCACACACTGTAGATTCAACCACCTTTGAAAAAGCCCCACCTGTGACTGCTCTAGGAGGACACCTAGACACAGTGGTCTGTACCAGTGCCTCTGAAGACTTGGCCCAGGTGATATTTAGAAATGCACTGCTCACTCTGCAGGCATTTAGAGACTCAGCTTCTTTCCCTTTCTTCCCTTGGCTTAGTTCCTGTGTGGTCTGAGAGAGGACATGGAGGCTTCTCCTTCCACACCCGCCTGGCAGGGAGAGTGCAGACTAGTGAGCTCAAGCAACTGTTCAGCGACAGCAGCCGGACAGACATGATGCTGTCCACTGCCCTGCTGCTTTCTTTTTCTGGAGCTGGGGAGAGCCCGGAGCCTTGTGGGCGAGCACTCACCTCAGAGCTGTGGCCCAGCCCACGTTAGCTTCTTAGTTCCATTAATGCCTTGATACACTGGGAAGGAAAAGCTGCCAACAGAACTTTCTTTGCAGTCCATGCTGCTTTTTTCACAACCAAAATAAAACCTGAGACACTGGGTGGTGCTGTGGATAGGCAGGCTTCACAGCCAGTGGTGAGCATAGGCAAGCGGGCTGGACACACAGGGTCCCTGAAGCTCCTGCCTCAACCAAGCCCTGGCAGAGAGCAGAGCCAGGCTTCTGTCTATGCAGGGAGGTGCCCTTCCCCACCGAGAAGCCACATGCCCAGGTGTGCGCCAGAACACAGTGCTTTCTGCCAACCTGAAACTGAGGGTGTGACCCTGAGGGCCATGTTTCTGTTCTGGGTTGTTTATGACAAGGTCAGGTCACCTGCCTGTGTGAGAGTCAGTACTCGAACCTCCACCTTATGCAGGAAGAGGGCCTTGGTGCTGGTGGGACGCTGGAAGTGCTGCACTTCCTATGGATCTGCAGGGCAGTGTAATGTAGCAGTTTGGTCCCCAAGCCTCCATCCTGGGGTGTGTGTGAGAAAGGCACAGGAGTCCAGCAGTTGCTTGGGGAAAACAGGAAATGAAAAGGAAGCTGCTGTTGCACTGTTGGCTGTGTGGCCTTTGACACCCCCCACTCACACACACTCGACAAAACTCCACTCTTGGCCTTTCTGCCTGATATCCTTACAGATCGCAGAATTACCAAGTAAGAGTTGGTAGTCATGGTCAGTGCTATCCTCTGATGGCAAACTGCTCACTTGGTCCTGTGCATTGGCCTGGTTTGGGTACTGAAGGACTCTTATCTTGGGGAAGCAGTACTACTTCTTGGGCCCATAGGTATTGTGGCCGTGATCCCAACCTCTGAACTCCTAGGTTCAGGTAAAGAAAGGGAGCCACAGATGCCTGTCCTCATAGACAGCCACAGAGCCAGAAGGGTCTGTTCCCAGCCTCCTGACCCCACTTATCACTAGTGCCTGAGGCTCTGCAGATCTAGAGGCTGGGCCCAGCATGAGAACCTGGAACAGAACAACAGCAGAGAGGCCTTGTGTGCTGCGCAGTGGACTTACTTTTGTTCTGTGACCATGGCTTATGCCTTGGGACATGGAGGGATGTCACTGGCACCAGGGTGCCTACCCAGGTGGTGCTGGAGGCTCCAGCAGGGTCTGTAAGAGCCAAGTGGGATGCAGCAGCTGGGTGCTCGCTGAGCAGAGCCCAGCAGTCTGCATGGCCCAGAAAGTGCCATGTCTAGTCACCCCCCCATGTAGCCACAGTTCACGGGCAGAGCAAGTGGTGTGGCCTGACCTGGGATACCCCCTGACTAATGCTCGTACCCTAGCACTAGGCACCCTGCTGTCTATTGCTCCTGTCTCTGCTCAGGTGAGGAAGACCCAGGAGGGCAAGTCCAGCCTTGGCTGAGTCTGGGAGAGATGAGCACAGTCCTTGCCACCTCTGCCCACCATGGCCATGCACTCCTCCGAGCAGGTCCAGGCAAGTGCAGGTAGACAGGTCCCTAAATGGGTCCGCTCAGGGCACAGGTTTGTCCCCATGCTGCCACCAGCTTGACCAATGCTGTCTGGTCACATGGCATCCTGGACTCACACCCAGGCAGCATATAAAGGGTCCCTCCCTATTGGAGGGTCAGTGCCCTCTGTGGGTATCCAGCTTGGCCTCCCTTTCTGTTTACAAATTCTTCCACATTAGCATTCATATCACACTGTGTGTTCCCTCATGATCCTATCCAGAACAGGGTCTTGCTGTTGGAAGCACCGAGGGTGTTGTTTTCTGTGGGACAAGGACTCAGTGTCCCCTCCCTCCTGGAGGAAGTAGAGGCAGAGGAGGAGGGTCCCTCCAGCCTTTCCTCTTCCATGCCTGCCCTGGGCTGGCCCGCCTGTAGTATGGTGCTAGGGTCTAGTACTTTGGGACTGCTTGTTCTGATATTGCATGGCCTGTGGTGACCTCCTCTTATCACAGGGGCTAGAAGTACAGCTGCCCAAGGATGGACAGTTGCGTCCTCCATTCCAGCCCTGCCCTCTCATGGGCCACACCCCTCACTTCGGGCTGGGCCCCTCTGAACTTCTCTTGTCCTCTGCAGGGCAAGGTGCACCTGGAGCTGAGGCTGAGTGAAGTCATCACTGACACGGGCACTGTCTGCCACAAGCTCGCTGCACGGTAAGATGTGCACCCCAAGCAGCAGGTCAGGGCTGGAGTTCTGAGGATGCTTCTCCTGTGCCACAGGCCCTGGCTTCTGTCTCGGGTGCCTAGGCACGACACCCCTGCACTACTGCCCCAGATCTCACTGGCTTCTCCCCAGCATCACGGGCCCAGGTGGGAACAATCCGACATGACTCAGGTGGGGGGGCTGCTGGGCGTCTTCCATGCCAGGTGTGCAGGCGCAAGGCCTGGTGCTGGGCCACTGCAACCTGTTCTTGTTGCTGTAACAGAGTGTCCCAGCCAGGGATGTGCAGAGATCAACTGGTTTGTCTCCAGTTGCTAGTAAGGACTTCACGTTTATCCCACAAAGGCCAAGGGCTCCCTTTGGGACAGTGGTGGCAGCTCAAGTCTCTTCCTCTGCTCACAAAGCCATCAGGGCATCTGGCCTCACCTTGTGACCTCAGGTACCCTATCACCTCCTGGGCCACCAGTGACACTAACACTTGGCTTTGGAGGTTGTGTCTGGGTCAGCTGATACTGGGTACACATTCAAGGTACCAGAAGGACCATCCTGTCACCTTTAGTGAGAAGAGATGGGGCTTCTCCCTCCCAGAGGCCCACTCAAAGCTGTGTGCTACGGTGTGGTTGGGCAGCAACTCCCCTGAGCAGAATGCATGCAGAGTTGGGCTCATGGTTGGGGTTTCACACTCCACTCCTCTGAGGTGGGGAGTGGGTGAGCAGGGTCCTCCATTCTCACAATAGCCCTTGTACTCCATGGCCCTGGATAAGACCACTTGGTGTGGTGCTGCCTGCTCCTGGGGCTGCTGAGGCTGTGGATGTGCACAGGGCAGGGAGAAATGGACATCTGCTCTGAGTCCCAGTACAAGTTCTTGGCTGAGCTGAGCTCTCTGCTGTAACCCAGGTGCTGTGAAATGCATGTATTTATAGCCTTGTAAAACTCCGAGCCTGGGCTTGTAGCACCCAGGCCCCAAACCTGTGTGTGGGCAGAGGTGGTTTTCTTGGGCACAGGTGTGAGTGTGATCAGGCAAGGCTGTGGTCTCCTGGGTAGGCTGGAAGGTGGGGCTGTGCTGAGTGGAGGTCAAGGCAGAGAAGGGGCCAGGCCACCCCTCCTTCCCTCTGATCCATTGTCGCTGGGGTCTCTCTGAGCAAGGGGCTCCCTGGGAACTCAGGCTGAGGTTGTGAGTAGCCTGCCTGTGGCCCTATGGCGTGTGTTTTCCCACCTGGGCCTGCCCTGCAGCAGCTAACACTGATCCAGGAGCCCCCAACAGCCTTACCCAGATGGAGTGTCCTCCAAGTGAGCTTGCTCCCAGCCCTGGGGTGGCTGAGGCAGGGGGCTTCTTGAAGCCTGGGATCTGCCTGGTGAGGGAATGGGGAAACCTGGCAGTGGCCCAGAAGCCATGACCATGGCTCTCAGGTCGCCTGAGCTTTAGTCCTCTCTAGGCCTTTGTTTGCTCAGTACAAAGGAAAGAAAAGAGCAGTGAACATGGCACAGAAGCCAAAGTGACTTGTTTCCATGCCTCAGTTTCTCCTTCTGAGAAACAAGAGCGAGAGCTACTGCCCTGTGGACACCAGCTGTGGCTGAGAACATCTGAACACAGCGTGTCTGTGCAGCCATTGCCTGAGCACCACAGGCATGTGATTGTTTCCTTGGACAGAGCAAGAGCACACCCAGGACAGGGAGACTGCATGTGGGGCAGTGGGCACCTGCAGGGCTGTCCCTGTGCCCACCCAGGGCCACTCCAAGCCCTGTACTGCAGATTCTGGTGTCCAGGGAGAAGGCTCCTGGCAGGATGTGGAGACACGTGGAGGAAGCCCCAAACGTCATGGGCATGTGGGAGGCCAGCACCAGACTCAGGAGCGTGGGGCTCATCAGACCCTGTGGCCTCTCCCAGGGCCCTGGCGGCGGCTAGTCCTCCTGTAGTTCTGGGCAAGGTACCCTTCCTGCACCACCCATTGCTCCCAGCCACAAGGACGTGAGCTCTGCCCCATGGCTCCCAAGACAGCATCACCACACTCTAGTTTAGAGAAGGCATTCAGGGACAGTAAGAGGCTCTGGACCCCACAGTGTAGAAGGAGTAAGCCTTGGTCCTAGACTCTCTCTGGCGGAGCTGGTGTCCCTTGTCACCTGTGATGGGTTAGCACTTTGTGGACAGCTACGAGAAGGCCGAGTCTCTCAGCCTAGGGCCCCAGGTTTCCATGAGGAAGGAGCTGGTCAGTCCCAGCCTGCCATGGGTGCAGCTGCATGTGTGCATGTGCTTGTGCATATGTGTGTGTGGTTAGATATTAAGATGCAGCCACTGTCCTGTCAAGTCCTGCAGGGCAGGGTCCCCATTTCAGCCAGTCTTGGTCTCCGTTTCTACTGTGCAGGCAAACGTGCCCTTCCTTGTGTGCCATGGAGGGCTGTGCCTTGGGTTAGGGGTTGCACTGGGGATCCCCGACCCCTCCTAAAGTCAGGCACAGGTCTCCTGTGGTTCTTGACAGGTCACCTGCCTTGCCTGGTGCCAGCCGTCCAGGCTCAGTGAGCCTGTCCTCTGCATGTGACATCTTGGTATGTGCATGAATTTTCTCTGACCACAAACAAACCTCCAGGATTGTTGTATAAGCTGTTTACAATGTGGGATGCTGAGTTTGGGCCTGTGTTTCCTCTGAGACAGGACAGAGCTTGGTACCTGACACCTCTGAGCAGGGCCTGGCGCTCAGGTCTTCAATGTGGAGGCCATCAGGCTCCATGGCACTCTCAGGGGACTGGTATCTTTGAATCTCCCCAACCAGGAAAGGGCCTGTTGTCAGTCAGGGTGCTGGGGATAGGCAGGCAGCAGGAGGCACAGCATTGTGTGAGAGCCACACCATCCTTAGAGCATGAAGAGTGTTCTCAAAGAAGCTTGAAACAGAAGTGATGTGATCACTTGAGTGGGAAAAACCTGAACAGTCCCGGGCACTGTGTCCAGAGCCCAGCAGTAAACCAGATCCTCCACATAAAAATCATGATGTCTGGCGTCTGCTTGACCCCAGGAAGCAGGAAATACGAGCCATGACCTGGGGAGGAGCTGGGAACAGACCAGGAGTATCAGAGAGGCAGTGAATCTGCAAGGTGGGCCTGCAGAATTTCAGGATGGCCAGGAGTTGCCGCCACTTGTCCCCTTCTGCAGATGGGACTCAGTGACCAAGTGAGGAGCAGGGCCTCTGCAGCCAGGCCTGGGTAGCTGTGCGCCTATGCAGCCCAGTGAGTGGGGTGGCGGCTGCCATAGAGGGCAGTGTACCCTCTATGGCAGTTGGTTCTTGGCATCACAGAGCCCTATCAGGCATCCCACTCCAGGAACACTGGCTGTGACCCTGGCCTCTCCTGACTTATCCTGTTTCCTCAGCATCCTCGAGTGCCAAGGCCTCCCCATAGTGAACGGCCAGTGCGACCCCTATGCTACAGTGACGCTGGCAGGACCCTTCAGGCAAGTTGTCCCAGTCCCGTCCACCCCACGTGCCACTCTGGTCCAGGGCATAGGAGCCCCAGAAGGCAGGCGGCTGGTGCCCCCTGCAGGAGAATAAAGGAGGTGCTTGTTAGAGTGGAATGTGTCATTTTTGACTCCTTGGGTTTCCTTGATTGGTCTGGAATTGCTTTGCCAAGATGAAGACCTTTGTGATCTCCACACTGGATATTTCTGGCTCTGTAGTGATTCCTGATTTGCATACCACCTGGAGGTGGAGGCAAACATAAGTGTTTATGAGATAAAGGCTGTAATGTTTGCCAGCTCAATTTTAAGGTGGGTTCAGAAAGTGTTACTTTTAAGGGTAACTCTTGCTCCTTCAACTGCAGATCAGAAGCCAAAAAGACAAAAGTAAAGAAGAAGACCAACAACCCCCAGTTTGACGAAGTGTTTTACTTTGAGGTTGGTGCTCCAGTGGGGAAACCAGGAGGTGTGCTGAAGACGGAGCAAGAAGGGGCTGAGCACTCCTTGTCCCTCTGGGAGAGGGCTAGACCCACAAGCCATCTGCATGCAGTCCCCTGGGGCCCTTTTCCTCCCTGCAAAGCAGGTGTTACTGCTCCCTGGGCTGCCCCCGGGTCTTCAGGGCTCTAGGCTCGTGGCTGCGGGCTTTCAGTTTTCTGGCTGCTCCACCTCAGCTTCCCCGGGCAGAAGAAGGCTTGCACCAGTGGAAACACGAGGGTTTCAGTACGGAGAAGTGGGGCAGTCGAGAGACTCCCTGGAGGGTCAGGGAGCTGCTCAAGGGCCAGCACGTCTTGGGCAGAGCCGGTATAGGTCTGGCTGAGGGGCACCCAGGTGGGTGTCCCTCCTGGCCGCAGCTCCCCGAGTGCTTCTTATGCACCAAGGTCTGGCGGTTCAGGGACAGGCCGCCAGCTTCAACTCAGCCTGCACTTCCATAGGGGGGTGGTGGACCCAGCCTTAGAGACAAGAGCACCATTGTCCTGGGAGGCAGTGGGTCTCCCCTGCTCAGTAAGTCAATGACTTCTAGCAAAGTCCAGCAGCCATAGTCTTCAGTGGCAGCAAGGCCCCCAGAACGCCTGGCCCAGGGCTGCTGTTGAGACTTCCTCTGCCCCTGGATACTTCTTGGGTCTCCTGCTCCAGGGAAGGCAAGCCCTAGGCAGGGGGAGCAGAGAGCAAGGAAGTCACTCCCAGGCCACCTTCTGCCAGGATCACCTAAAAGCCCTTCTGTAGGAGCCATCTTCACCAGTTACAGGTGGCTGGGAGAGAGCAGGCAGCAAAGGGCTGTGGTACTAGCAAGCCAGTGGGAGCCAGGAGATAAGTGTGTGAGCTGGGGTTGCAATATGTGATCCTGCTCAGGAGACAGGCTGTGACAGGAGGCTGGGGGATACCAAGGATTGAGAAGGAGCCAGCTTCTAGGGAGGCACCATGAGGATGAGGCAGGCATGGCTGGATATTACACTGGGTGGTACCAGATGGAGAGGAGCCCAGTGTCCGGGGACAGGCTGGAGAGGCAGTTGGGAAGCAGGGCCCTGCAGACCAGAGCAAAGCAAGAAGCCCATAAAAGGGGCAGGATAAGCCCTGGGAAGCACTCCCTGGGACCCCTGGAACCTGCCAGCCATTGTGTTTTAAGAAGCTCACAACCCCTAAAATTTTAGGAGGAACAGCAGTGTTTGACCTTTCAGTTCTCTGATGCCTCCCTGGACGTAGGCTCCCAAAGGGATTCTTGAGGGTTGGAGCTGTGGAGTGGGGAGCTGGTGTCCAGGACTCTTGGAACTTTCTGTGGGTGGAAATGAGCAGAAGCACAGGAGCTGCCAGGCCCTGAAGCACTCCCTGCTTTGTGATGGGCAGAAGCCTTCGGCATCCCAGGCCCCAAGCAGCACCCTTCATATTCCTCCCAGTGGAGTCGACCCCTGCCAGGACCTTTTATGGTTCTGTGGGGCATAGCAAAGCCAGGGTCAGCATACCAGGCAGCCCCAGACCTGCTGCTGCTTCCCTCTGTGGCTGCTCCATGAGTGCATGCAGCTTTCTGTCCATCTGCCCCAGGTGACCAGGCCCTGCAGCTACAGCCGAAAGTCCCACTTTGACTTTGAAGAGGAAGATGTGGATAAACTTGAAATTAGGTAAAAAGTTTCCTAATGGGTGATTTTTGTCTGTCCCTTGTTTGGGACCTGGCAAGGGCAAGGTTCCTTCCCACAGTGGCAGCCCAAGAGCCACATCCGGTGGGACTCTCGTGAGATGCATCCATGGACCTCAGCCCAGTGACTCCTCAGCACAGATGAGCCCCTCCATCCACCCAGCTACCTGACAAAATCCTGCAGCCCAAGTCCCATGAAGCTGGGCATTCTGTAGGAAAGGAGAGTCAGGGCATCACCCGCCGTGCCAGGAAGCTTCACAAGCACCAGCATGTGCCTTGCAGAGAGCCCTGATTGGTCTATGGCTCCTGGGGACCCCACCCAGGCTCCTGCTCCTGCCTCCTTCAGGCTGACTTGGTCTGAAGAGGTGGAAGTTCAGTTCAGGGAGGGACTTGCCAGCTCACTGCTCTTCTAGGTGAGTGTAGGCACCCCCTCCTTGTCAGGCCAGGCACTGTCTTGCACCAGCTACTTGGCCCTCAGGATGCTGCCCTCATCTGCTTTGCAGAGCAGATGAAAGCTGCCTGGCTGGTGCTGGGGCAGAACCCCGGCTCACTGTGCGGTCGGCATCCTGGACGCTTACCTGTCTGGGGCCATGGCCATGAGGGTGAAGGCAGTTGCCAGAGACTGGCTGTAGTAGTCTGGCTCTGTTGCCTGCGTGATCGCCCATGATTGCCTGGGAGGGCTGCATCCTGCTTCTGCCCCTCTGTTCATCCTTCCACACAGAGTCCTAGGTGTCTGCCCCAGCATAGCTATGTGCATTGTGCAGATCACTGCAGCTGACACTGATGGGCAGCTGGGCTACAGGCCCTCCCACTGGGCAGGAACTGAGCGCTGTTTGTTTTCAGAGTCGACCTCTGGAATGCCAGCAACCTGAAGTTTGGTGATGAGTTCTTAGGGGAGTTGAGAATCCCACTGAAGGTACTGCAGCAGTCCAGCTGCTACGAGGCATGGTAGGTGCCCAGGAGTGGGGAGCAGCATGGGCAGAAGGCTGGGGGGAAGGGGACTGTGGTACCCTAGGCCCAGTGCACCTGCTGCTAGTTGCTTGGGCATGGAAATAGTTTCTGGCTTTTCATCAGGAAGGAGATGAGAGGTGACATTGAGCACACTGAAGCAGGAAGTACCACATTGCCTAAGATGGGACAGAGCAGGCTTAGCTCTGAGGACAGCTGTGGACTTTTGCTGCAGGATGTGTGGTCAGGGCAGCCTTGTGGCTGCCTCTCCAGCTGTGGTCTTAGCCTCACTGTCCCTCCAAGCTGCCTCCACTGTCTGGTGCCTTTGTCACTGCTGACCCCCAGAGGAGCTACGTTTGGGTGTGGAAGTGCACCTCTGGCTTGTTGTGTTTGTCCACGTGCTTCAAAACACAGACATGTGCCAACAGGTGTCCAGTTAGCACCAGGTGCATTGTTTCACTGTATGTGCTTAGGGGGAACCTGCCCTGGAGCTGCATTCTATACTACGATGGAGGATGGCCCAGTACCAGAACTTGCCTCCCATTCCTACTGAGTATACCCAGCCCCTCGGCAGAGGCAGCCACCAAAACCAACCAAAGACTGCAATGGCCATATGCTTTGGACATGGGGACTGATCTCAAGCTGCCTAGCCCAGGAGGTGGGGCAGGGAGGGATCTGTAGCCTGGATGAATAGGGGGAATGCTCTGCTGAGGACTACAGAGCAATCCCTGCACCACTGCAAGCCAGCTTGCCCCTCCATAAAGGCTGCATGACACTGTCACAGTGGCTCCTGTGTTCTTGCTGTCCAGTGTCCCTCCTCACAGGCACATGCCACAGTGGGTCTCTGCTGGCCACTATGTCCTTCCTCCTAGCAGGCTCCCCTGTCCCATCTCTTCTCTGCTGTCTAGAGCCCCATAGCTTTCAAGGCTGGGCCTACACCTGCCCCAGGCAGCTGCACCCTTGGACAGCCACACCATCACATAGCCTGCAGGGAGCCCTGGGCCCACAGCTCTCCAGCCTCAGGACTGGAGAGAGTGGAGAGAGGGTGGAGAGACTGTGGCTGTCTCTGTAGGTACTTCCTCCAGCCCCGAGACAATGGCAAGAGCCCAAAGCCTGACGACCTAGGCTCCCTGCGGCTGAATGTGGTTTACACAGAAGACCATGTGTTTTCTTCTGACTACTACAGCCCTCTTCGGGACCTGCTCCTGAAGTCCGCAGATGTGGAGGTGTGTGTGGGAATCATGCTCACCCTGCTGGGCCGTGTGTCCAAATTTCAGCCCTCTCCTCCCTGGAACCCTGCCCTATTCACCAAGCAGCCGCTGGCCTGCCCACCCACCAGCCCTGTCCAGGCCCTGCTCACTTGCTTGGCCTCGCCCTGCCCAGCCATGGCTCTGCCCGCTCACCTGGCCTCTGTGTAGGCCCCTGCTACTCGGTGGTTTCACCCACTTGCCAGGCCCATCAGTTCTCCTGCTGAGTCACCTGGCCCCTGCCCAGGCCCACCCATCCGCACCTCCTCCGCTTCCAGGCTTTCTCTCCCTGGTTGGTGACACTGGTGATGTCTTTTCTGGCCACCCTGTCACAGGCTCAGTTGCTGCTCAGATTTGCTGTTTTTTGGTGGGTTGAGTCTGCTCAGGGGCCCCTGCTGTGGGGTTGTGGGTAGCTGCAGCCCCTGTGCCTAGCAGCCCCACAGCACCCATATGTGGGCGCACCAAGAGGGCGGGAAGTGCTGGACGTGCAAGTGTGGCCGCTCCCCCTGACCCACCCTCCCCCTCCAGCCGGTCTCGGCATCAGCCGCCCACATCCTGGGCGAGGTGTGCAGAGAGAAGCAGGAGGCAGCTGTGCCCCTGGTGCGGCTCCTGCTGCACTATGGCCGTGTGGTGCCCTTCGTCAGTGCCGTCGCCAGCGCCGAGGTGAAGAGGACCCAGTGAGTGCCCATCCTGTCCCCCGTCCCTGAGCCCTGCTCTGTCCACCTGTCTCCGAACTGCAGTCAGGCTGGGCCCAGGCCCTAGAGGTCCCAACTTTAAAGATACCTTCCTGCAGGGTGTATGGGGAAGAGGAGTAACCTTCAGGTCCCACCACAAAGGGTGACTGGTGCTCTGCTAACCACTGAGTTTCTGGCAGCCCCAGGAGTGTGAGCTGGGAAGTCCAGGTGCCTGGTGGAGTCAAGGGCCCAAGAGGGCGCGTGGCCACCCTAGGACACAAGGCTGCTGTGGCTGCTTGTGTGAGGCCAGTAGCACAGTGGATGTTGTATACTACTTCCTGTCTGGCCTTACAACTGCCTGGGCTGTGATACGAAACTGCCTTAACTGCAAAGACCCCTTCACAGGGGACACTAGCTGCTCTGGGATGGCCCAGGGCTTCCTCTGCAGCCTCCCAGCACTGGGAGCCACACCCAGGCACTCAGGGACATGCTCTTCCCTCCTGAGCATGGAGCGGATGGCTGCCATGCTGGCCTGTTTTCCAGGGACCCCAACACCATCTTCCGAGGGAATTCACTGGCCTCTAAGTGCATCGATGAGACAATGAAGCTGGCGGGCATGCACTACCTGCAGGTCACCCTGAAGCCCGCCATCGAGGAAGTGAGTGCTGCCAAGCGTCCCTACCACTGGTGTCTGTGAAAGACAGGGTGGCACACAGCTGCCCCATCCCCAGGGCCCTAGTGTAATAGGCTGCCATTGAGAGAATGTGCCGTGTGTGTCCCAGAATCTGCCGTACTTCCTCAAATTAAAAAATAAGGAAACCTGTTTTGCTACTAAAGAGAGAACATGCAAAAAAGACCAGATTCTTCTACCTCCTGTGCACAATGGGCCCCTGCGTGGCTGGGTACTATGGCTGTCCTATCCAGGACCTGGCCATTTGCTGTGTCCTTGCCACACAATTCCTTCCCAAAGACTCTCACTGTCACCCTGTCAGGCCACGTCCCTAGAAGAGTTTTGTGAAAAGCAGGCTCTTTGCAAATCTAAAATGGCATTCTGATCTGTGGGCAAAAAGCTAGGTGGGCATGGAGGCCAAGGCGGGAGAGTGCGCCAGGCTGGGCAGCAGTCGAGACTGACTCAAAGGGCCAGGGTATAGCTCAGTGATAGAGTGACTGCCAGTTCTTAAGGCTTTGTTAGGTTCGGCCGTACCAGACCGATGCAGGTCAGTCTCAGCAAGTCCTGCTTGTTGTGAGGAGAGCTACACCTTCCCAGGCCAGCATCCAGCTTTCTCGGCTCCAGCAGCCTGTGACGTGGGGACCAGTGGCAGGACCACAGTGCACCACATGCAGACCCTATCTACCTCTCTAGATATGCCAGAGCCACCGGCCCTGTGAGATTGACCCTGTAAAGCTGAAAGATGGAGAGAACCTTGAGAACAACATGGTAAGGTGCCTGCTGTGCTCTGACATGGGTCACTGGATGGGTACTGTCCCAAGGTCCTGGTGGGGGGACAGCTATAAGGGTACCCTCCCTGGCCTAGCCCTCCCACCAGTGTTCCACACGAGGGCTGGAGTTGTGAGTCCTGCTCCCTCTTCAAAGCAAGTGGGGTACAGGGGACGTGCCATTCTCCAGGATGGAGGTTAGCATGCCCCATGGTGTTGCTTGCATCTCCTGACTTCAGCCTGCAGGTGGGCATGCTGTCATGCCTTTTGGCAGAGAAACAGCCCTCTGCCTCTAGTGCATTACAGTAGATTTCAGTCTGTGCTGTGGGATATTAGCAAGGAGGAGAGGACTGTGGGTTTCCTGGCTCTGGTGGTGGAGTGCACTGTGGGTCTCTTAAAGGGAGGACACCCTGCATTGTCATGAGGTCCATCTTGTGAGTGTCTGCTTTCAGCCTGACCTACGTGGCAGGCCCTGACTCTCCTTACCCCAGGGAGGTCAGGTCCCAATGCCTGTCCCGTCCCAGGAGAACCTTCGGCAGTATGTGGACCGCATCTTCACCATAATCACCAAATCCGGGGTCAGCTGCCCCACTGTCATGTGCGACATTTTCTTCTCATTGCGGGAGGCAGCTGCCAAGCGCTTCCAGGGTGAGCACCCCCATGCCCAGCTACCCCATTCTAGGAGTGGGTACCTCTGACAGTGCTCTCCTACAGTCCCTGGCAGTGACCTCAGGGCCACTGAGCTCCTTCATGTCCTCAAGATGAGGAGGCAGTCAGGGACAGTCCCTCACCCTGCCTGGAGCTTTGAGTACTGTGAAAGGAAAGCACCCAGAGCCCCCTTGATCCTCATGTGTGGATTCCCTCAAGCTCCAAACCCCTACTCATGCATGGACAGACCCCTGCAGGCCCCCCAGAACAGAGGGTTTCAGGAGGCAACGCCCAAGAACGAACTGAAGGGAAGTGAATGGTGACCCTGCCCTCACCCTGGGTGAGGGCGAGCTACCCAGTGGATGGGCCTGGTGCTGAGGCTCTGATGCCTACACAGGGCACTTCATGGTGACAGCAGTCAGAGACGGAGACAGAGTCACACAGATAGCTATGGAGACAATCAGGGACAGCCGGCTAGAGTGATAGAAGAAACAGAAGTGAAGAAGAATAAAGATAGAGAGAGGCACAGGGACAGCAGTAGACAGAGCTGGGGTCTGGCTTCCCCATGAAGCCTGGCAGGAACTCAGTGAAGTTACAGAGTCCAGGCTTCTGAGCTACATCACAGTGCAAGTGCTGTCCTGTTTTCAGATGACCTGGATGTCAGGTACACTGCTGTGAGCAGCTTCATATTCCTGCGGTTCTTTGCGCCTGCCATCCTATCTCCCAACCTTTTCCAGCTGACACCGCACCACACGGTAAGCAGCAAGCCCCATGCCCAGCTTCCTATTCCAGCCAGTTCGGTGCAGCTACAGGTCCTGTGCTAGCTGGCCCCATGAACCAGGCAGTCTTCAACTAGCCATTCCTTGTATGCTAGTCAGGCTTCCTAACCCAATCAGTCCTGATAAACTTGCTAAGCCTGGGAGCTAGTCAGTCCCCCTTACCCAGCCAGGCCTATAAACCAGTGAGTCCTTACTAGTCAATCCTCCTAAACCTGCCAGCATGCCAGCCCTAGCCACTTCTCTACAGAGCAAGTGGAAGGTAGAGAAAAGTGGGGGTGACTCTCTGGCCATCTAAGGCTTCATGCAGGTGGGTTAGCAGCCTTTCAACACGACAGCACACATTACTGGGTGGGTCACAGCTATCTTTAAACAATGCTCTGCAGTGTGACCAGGGCTTTGATGTCCAGCCACTATTACTGTACACCACCATGAAAATACGGCACCTCTATGACCCATATATGTTCATTTATCATCCCCTGGAGCCCCTACCCTGTGTTAGACCCCATCCAGGGCTGGGCAGACTCATGGGTCTGACATTCTGCTGGTGACAGACCATATCACAGACAGGCGGGAGGGGACTGCTGAGGGCAAGGACCTCAGAAATGACTCATCTGTGGGGGCAGCAGAGAACCACCCTGAGGCTGGGTCTGCAGACTTGGGAGAGACCCGCCAAGGCTGGGACCTTCCTGGGCCAGGGTTGTGTGTCTGGTGCTTGCAGAGCACATGCACGCGCCAGAGCAGCTTCTAGGTGCCTTGCTCATTCTGTCTTCCATAGTTCTGGAACTGCTCACGTATTTTGATAACTGGAACAAAGCTCACATTTTCCTTTTGATCTCTGGAAGGACCCACAGACATCCAGAACCCTGACACTTATCTCCAAGACAATCCAGACTCTGGGCAGCTTGTCTAAGTCCAAGTCTGTAAGTCTGTGTTTTTCATGTTCTCTTTTTAGGAACTATGATTTTTGTTTATCTCTTCAGAAACCATACATGCAATGCCTCTCACATAGAAAAGGTAGTATGTTCAATGCAGTCATAAAAATAAAGAGCATAATGAAAAGCAGAACCCTGCGTCATACGTAGCTCGAACAGTAGAGATTCCAGATCCTGCTGACCTTCTAATGGTACTGAGACAGACTGTGCTCGCTATTGCGGGGCCATTGGCTTTGGAGGGCACGGGCATGGTGCTCACCCATGCTGGGTGTGGTGCTTGACATGCTGGGAGTGCTGGCCCCTCCAACTTCCCTCAGTGGCCTTGGGGAGTGGCTGAGTCTCTTCTGTGTTTGTTTCAAATGTCTTTGCTGCACCCCAGCTGCAGGAGCCCAGAAAGGCTATACTTAGGGTATGGATCTAGAGCTGAGCCCCTCACACCTTTGGGTGACAACACTTCATTTCTCCTTCGTTGTAATTTGCTAGACCAGATGCTGGTGCTAGAAGTCCAGGGATCCCATGAAGGTCTGCTGAGGCCTCTCACTCCCAGGGCCCAGGCCTATTTTTCCCAAAGCAGGCCTACATTCTAAGCATTGTTTAGTGTGTGTGTGGCTGTTCCCTGGGTGGTATCTGAGGCTGGCTGTGCATCCTGACTGTCCACTGGCTGACTGTCTCTCATTGTAGGCCAGTTTTAAAGAGTCTTACATGGCAACATTCTATGAGTTCTTCAATGAGCAAAAGTATGCTGATGCTGTGAAGAATGTGAGTATGTGGTGTCAGCAGACATCACCTTGGCACAACCAAGTCCAGGCAAGGCCATGGGTAGTGAGAATCTCTGCAAGGGTGTCAGCACCTCACCAGCTGCTCTGGGATTTCTTGTCTCAGGGTTGGGGGCACTGCACCATATCTGGGAAGAGAGCCTTCTGGGTTTGTGGTTTTGCTGCTTGCCTATTGTGCAAGGCAGCCCTGAGCAATGACGGGAGGAAGGGCTGGCACTCACAAGAGCCTGCAGCTGATGGCAAATAGCCAAGCAAGTCATGGGAAGTAGACAGAGCGTGTTGGAGAAGGATAGCTCTGAGTGCTCCTGCCTCACTCTCTGGCCAGCCTGAACCCCATGGGGACTCTCCTGGGCCACCACTAGTAGCCTCTCAGCAGGTCCTAGTAGTTGCAAGAGACCCAGCAGGGCTGGGCTGGGGAGGGCCCATCCTGGAGACAGACACAGACCCCCAAGTTTGCTGGTGTCCTCAGGGATGTACATAATCTGTCCCACTGTTGGAGCAGGCAGCCTTCAGTGCCTGACTCATGGTCTGATTTCCTCCTGACTGTAGTTTTTGGATTTAATTTCAACCTCGGGGAGAAGGGACTCTAGGAGCATAGAGCAGCCCATTCTGCTTAAAGAAGGGTAAGGTGGGACCACGGGGTGGGAAGGAGGGTGCAGGGCTGCTGGTTGGGGCCCCAGAGCTGCACCTCTTGAAGCTGGGGTGAGGGACCCCCACCTGAAGCCCTAGGATGCCCTGACAGCTCTATGCCCTTCCTGTAGGTTCATGATTAAGAGAGCACAAGGAAGGAAAAGATTTGGGATGAAGAATTTCAAAAAGAGGTGGTTTCGCCTGACCAACCATGAATTCACCTATCAGAAGAGTAAAGGTGACCACAGGGGTCCCCTAAGTTCCATGTGTCTTCCTTGGAGGCCTAGTTAGGTGGGCTTTACCGACTGGGGAGGCAGGGCCTGGAGGCATTGTGGCCCCAGGAGCACAGTGCTCTACCGGCTTGGGCTTCCACACAGACACAGCACAGACTGGCTATGGAAAGGTCTCCTTGGCTATCCACGCTGTGGTCCCAGAGGAGCTCCCCTCCGTCCTTCTATTGTTCTTCCCAGGGCTGTGGTGCACACCAACAGCAGGGAGGGAGACCTGCCCAGAGCAAGGTGCTGTCTTGCTCTACCTGGCGCTCCACATCGCTCTGTTTGTCTGTGTTAGTGTGGCCATCTCTCTGCAGAACCTGGCCATAGAGCCTGGGGCCAGTGGTGGGCTAGGGGCAATGGTGTGTTGGGCTGTTTTCCCCGAATCTGAAAGGACCAAGCTATGGACAACTGGGTAATGGCTTCCCTGAATTTGGAGGATTCAGGGAGCTCATCTTGGATTGAGGACAAACCTCCTTGGGCTAGGTATATGCCCTGTCCTCTGGGACCCAGGGCTTCTCAAGCCTGAGGCCTCAGTTTCATGGCCTCCTTTATGGCAAGAGAGGCTCACACACCTCTGCCCGAGGCTCTAATGTCCAGCTGCTCAGAGCCAAGCAGAGCACTGAGAACCCTCTCCACAGGTGACCAGCCCCTCTGTTGCATCCCCATTGAGAACATCCTGGCTGTAGAGCGGCTGGAGGAGGAGTCCTTCCGGATGAAAAATGTGAGTGCAGCCTGCCCACCCCCAGCACTACCACTGGGCCCAAACCCGCCAGAAGACCATGCTGAATTTCAAGGAAGTTCTCTAGCAAGTTCCTGAGGACCCACCTGTGCTGGCTAGCATTCTGTCACTGTGATGAAATGCCTGAGTCCATCTGTGTATAAGAAAAAAAGGGTTATTTTGCTTCTGGTTCCGAGTGGTTTTTGTCCTCATCAGATTGAGCTTAATGAAGCAGCACCTTGTGGAGGGCAAATGGAGCAAAACTGCTTGTGTCAAGATAACAGAAAGGAAAAAATAAAAAGACAAGAGGGGCCGAGGTCCCAGTGTCCCCTCAAGGGCACATCCCCAGTGCCTGGACTCTACCACTAAGCCCCTCATCTAGAGGGTCCACACCTCCCAACACTGCCATCCATTACACAGGCCTGGTGGAGGTTGTTAGGATCCAGATCACAGCCTGCGCCTGGCCCCCAGAGCTTTGTATCCATGCCACAAATCAGGTTGCATTTGGTCCATTTGTAAAGGTCCCCAAAGTCTCAGCATTTCCATATTGCTGAAAAGTCCAAGTCCAGAGTCTCCTCTCAGACTTGAGGCAAATCCCTAACTATAAAAATAGAAAATGAAAGTCCCATACTACCAAGATAAACATTCCCATCCCAAAAGAAAGGAAAATAGCAAGAAGGAGTCACAGCAAAGCAAGACCAGAACCCAGCAGGGCAAGCATTTGGTCTTATAGCTCCATGTCCAGCAGCCAGGCCATCTGGTACGATGTGAGCTCCAACAGCTTGGTAGCCCTGCTGCTGTGTTCGTCCTGATCTCAGCCGGCGTGGTCTCTGTCTGGGGCGGGCTTCCTTCATTCACCACCTGCATCTTTCCTCAGCCTGCATTCCACATTCCTGACACTTCCAGCTCCCCATGGTTCCATTGCAGCTCTGAATTCACCCCTAAAGCTTCATGCATCACCATTCCAGAGTCCTTCTGCTGGGCTTCTGATTCTGCTGCCTGTGGCTTCTCAAGCTCTTCTTGAAGCTTCAGTGGGGCACCCCACCCCCTCACAGTGCTTGCCTTCTGCCACCTGCAAAATGAACGTTCTGTGGCCAGCACTGAGGCCTATCACCAGTCCAAGCAGCAGCAGGGTCCTCTGGGACCACAGCTGCAGCAGACTCTGAGTGTGTGGGCGACTAAATGCGGGGGAAAGAATAATAGCAAAACAGTTCTGGGAAAATGGTTCCCCAGGAAGCCGGGTTGTAGGTGAGGTCTCGTTGACTTCTTAAATTATTTTTTTAAATACAGGGTTTATAAGGTCTCACTGCATAGATTGGATCCCCAAGTGCTGGGATTACAGGCACACACCACTACGCCCAGTCTCAAATGTTGTCTCAGCACTCCTCAGGGGTAGGCCTGGCACGGCCTGGCACGGCATGCCAGGGATCGAACCCCCCGCCCCTGTGCTCTGCCTGAAGCAGGCGCTTTGGTCCACTGAGCTCCCTGACAGGCCTCACCTGCTGATTCCTGAAATATTATCGAGCATCTTTCCTGTTGCCAAGGGCCTGGCTTCTTCTCCAAGGTTGAGGGTGCTAATCTCTTTCTGCCTCTGTACCTTCCTTAGCTGGAACTTTACATGGGCTTCCTTTCTGGCCAAACTGCAAGTTTTCAAGTCATTTTTCTTGACTTTTTTGCTCCCAATCCTTACTGTAAACCTTGCTCAAAGCAATCAGCAATATCCATGCCACTGTCTGACTGTTATGCTGCCTTGAATTAAACAATGACAGTGAACCTTTGAGAGCTGTCAGTGTTAGCAAGCAGACCACTGTGGCACACGCACCACAGGTTACCACCCCAGATTAGACCATCAGCTTTAAACCCAGTCTCACAGGAGGCTCACAGCCTAGACAACATGTAGACAAGTCCTTTGCCAACAGGAATGGCCTGTAGTCTCCTTCCCCACAGAATGTTCCCATCTGAAACTTCAGTCTGCTGTCACATTCCTGTTGGCCTTCTGGTCTGTACTTCAGAACCACCCACTAGGTTCCCCTTGCAGCATTCTAGGGTTCTCTAGTGCTTATGTCCAAACTTCTCACAAACCAGTCCCAGCAGCTTCTGAACCACTTGACCAGGCACAGTCACAGCAACTGTCACTGTGACAAAATAGCCAAGAAAATCAACTTACAAAGAAGAAGGACTCCTTAAAAGACAGGCTCTGGAATTTCTTTTTTACTTTCATATAATTTTGAACTTAAAGTCACAAAGAAAAGCATAGGGACCTTGTGTACCCTCCCTGGCTTCGATGCTGTGCCATCTGCTGGCCACCTCTTTCCTGCTCTCTCCATGAGCAATGTCCATGTCCTTTTTGAACTAGTGCTGGTACCAAGTCTGCAGGAGCCTCTGATGTTCACACATGTCCATTTCCCAGGGCTCCTACCTCCCAGCCAGAGCTGGATAGGCCTAGGCTGCCTGTCTGTCATCCCCTTGGTCTAGGACCTTGTTCCACCTTTCTTTGTGGCTCCTAGCCTTGGTGTAGGCTGTTTTTCATTCTGGTCAAAGGAAGGTCATTCAGTGGCTGTCATTCAGTTTTGCTTCTGAGCAGACATCCCTGTGAGGGTCTGACCTGGGATGGTGGTCCAGATGCTCTCCTTGGTAATGACAGCATCAACATGCTCTGGAGACCCAGAATCCTTTTTCCAAAATCCTTTTTCCTTGGGGAGGCCACCAAAAAAGTCCTGATTTCCAGTCTCCCCTGCTACCCTAGCGACAGCCTTGGGCTCTAGTCTGCCCACTCCCCGTCCCCATGCTCCTTGGAGGTCACCTGACCCACACCAGCCAGACCTCTGCACCTACTGTCCATACTGCCCTAGACCTTTGTGCCCTTTGTCTCCTCTTCTTGCGCTCCCCACCCCATTCTTCCTGATGAGCTGATCCTTTCTGACCTCATTTGGAGGACTGACCTTGTCAACAACCTCCACTGGTTGTTCTGTGGCATATGTCCCTAGGGTGATACGTGGCACCCAGCAGTGTTTGTTGAATGGAAAATAAGCAGCAAAGGCAGTGGGGCCCTGAGAAGCCTCATGAGGAAGTAGCACCTGATGGGAGGAGGAGGAGCCTAGGGGTTGGGGTAAAACCAGCAGGCACCCCAAGGCTGGGGTACAGGGTGGCCAGGTGTGGGGGCTGCCCGAGAACCACTGGACGCTTGTCTGCTAATAGAGGCACTTGAGGCCCAAGGACAGCATGTGGCTAACCAGGTGACCTGGACAGGCCTTCTGAACTCTACTTTCCTGTGTGTGCCCAGTCCAAGGGGAATCCCCAACTTCCTCTCTTGTTGCTCGAAGGCCAGCATGGTGGCTTCAGGGCCTGTCTGGCATCAGCACCACTTGGAGGTGACGATGCAGCCCGCCCTGAGGGCCTGGTGGTCCTGAGTTCCTTCCTGTCTGCAGATGTTCCAGGTCATCCAGCCAGAGCGTGCACTGTACATCCAGGCTAACAACTGCGTGGAGGCAAGGGACTGGATTGACGTCCTCACCAAGGTCAGCCAGCGCAACCAGCAGCGCCTGTCTGTCTACCACCCATCTGCCTACCTGAACGGCCACTGGCTGTGCTGCAGAGCCTCCTCGGACACGGCTGCTGGCTGCTCTCCCTGCACCAGGTAGGCCCGCGCCTCTTGAACCCTCTTGTGGTGGGCACTATACAGGAAAGTGGCCAGGACCCAGCCCTCAGAAGCCAGTCAGGGTGGCCCTTGTCCTCCCTGAGGAACCTGTCCTGGAGAGCTGCCCTGGCCTCTGCCTGAGCCCCAAGGTTTTGAGGAGATGGACTCCTCCTGAGCCTCTTACCTGCCAGCACCCTTGTTCCCTTCCATTCTGGGAAGAGAGGTACTGTGACCCCTGAGCCATGTCACTTTGGCCTCTTACCAGTTCCTGGAGACTCTGTCACCTGTGCCAGGCCTGGTAGGGTAGCCTGTGTGCCCATGTCACCTCTGTGCCCCTGGGGTGGCAGTGTCCCTCCTGAGGCTCAGTGAGACTTGTGCCTGTCAAGCAGGAGCAGTGACGGCTTTTTGTGCCAATGCCTGGAGGGGATGAGCATGTGATTGTCACTGGGGTGTCATGCTCCATCACTGAGTCCTTGCAGTGTGTTGGCTCATGTTCCACTGGAGCATGCAGAATCTGACCTTGGGACAAGTGCTCCGTGTCCCTATCTACCCCAGAGAGCAGACAGAGGCCCAGGCCTTCAGGGCAGAGCAGCTGCCCCCGAGAGCCTATTTCAGATTGCTCCACTTTTACTGTGGGTCCAAGACACCCAGCACGCAGGGCTGGACAGTCCTTCCTCATACTCAGCCACAGCAAGGCCAAAGTGGGGTTTTCATGCAGGTTGTTCCAGTTTCTTTTCCATTGATCATTAGAAAGTGCTATGATGCTGAGCACCAGTAGGTAAACTTTTTTTTATTCTTTGCTCTTTGTGTTGGCAGTGGCCTCCCAGCAAACATCCGGCTGGACATTGATGGAGACCGTGAGACGGAGCGTATCTACTCACTCTTCAGCTCCTACATGGGCAAACTGGAGAAGATGCAGGGTGAGTGCAGTGGCCCCACGATGCAGGCACAGTTCTGAGCACACAGGCCTTGCACGGGGGATGTGGAGCCTTAGGACAGCTGCAAGCTCTGACGCAGCATGGTGGAGGCCATGCAGAGGCTGGGGAAGGAGCAGAAACCATGGCCCTTGAGCTAGCCTTTCTCCAGGCACGATGTCTTCTCTCCCAGCTTCAACAGAGGTGCAGGTGACATGCAGGTCATCCTAAAAGAAGGGCCAGGGCACAGCGCCCTCCTATGTGTTGGCCATGAAGACATAGCTCCCAAGCCCGTAGTTGTGCCTTGTGTGAGTGGCAGCCCTTCTTGGAGGGGCAGCTCTTGGGACTGGGCCGTGGACAGGTTGAGCAGAAAGTGGAGATGGGGTGGCGGCTGGACCCACACTGACCCCATGCTGTTCCACAGAGGCCTGTGGCAGCAGGTCTGTGTACGATGGCCCCGAGCAGGAGGAATACTCCACATTCCTCATTGACGACCCCCAGGAGACCTACAAGATGCTGAGGCAGGTCATCACCAGTGTGGCGGCCCTAGAGCGGGAGCACGTGCAGCACCGCAGGGACAAGTTCAAGAAGACGCGCTATGGGAGCCAGTGAGTATAGGGCTGCGGGCAGTGCTGCCTGGTCCTGCTTCACTGCGCCTTGGCTAGGTCCCACCTATGTCACATGCCATGAAAACACTCAGCACAGGAATGACTCCGGATTGACCATGTACCTGTCCTGAGGATGAGGGGGCAGGGCATGTGGCAGGGAGGGCTTGTCCCACAGCCTGCTCATCCCAGCCACCAGCTGCAGCCTGAGAGCCTGGAGCAGGCTAAGCAGGGCAGGGTTAAAGGGAACTTGAGTCAAATGGTCAGGGGCTGCAGGAGGGCCTGGCCCACAAGAGCAGGTGTTTAGGGCACTGTTTCTGTCCAGTGGCACCTAGGCTTGGACAGCTGGGTCAGCCCTGGACTCCTGCATCTGTGTGCCTAACCCACACGTCAGGATCAGAGATGGCACTGGCATTACCTGAGGCCAGGCTGCCCACGGTATTAGTGCCTCCTGGGTGCTAGCTCTGACCTGGCTCTTGGACTACTGTCTTAGCTCCTGACTCTGCCAGATCCCCCCAGGACCTCACAAGGAGCCCACCAGCACAGCAGCAACACCCAGGGGCAGGTGGTGCCTCTTAGAGCTCACTGCATTTGCATGTATGTGTTCTGCCTATGCTGTCCTTACATAGTGCACACATGCAGGCTACCTAAGTGCATAGCCCACACGTGGTCCACACATGCACATACACCTTGCACACATGATCTGTGCACATCTGCAGCAAAGTGCTTCATATACAGTGTGCATGTGTGCACACGCTGCGTGTGTGCACTTTACCCACAATCTGCTCATGCACACATGCACAATATGAACACACATGCTGCTACGCAGGCCACATGTTAGAGCAACTGGGCTTCCCTTCCATATGAGGTTTGAACTATCTCTGCCCTTTCCTTTGCTGAACATAGTGAATATTATATCATATTGTGGATATAAATCAGTAAAAATGTACAGAGCACCAGGACACCAGGCATCAAAGAGGCAGTGCCTCACGCTCCCTCCCAATCCTTACAGGGAGCATCCCATTGGAGACAAGAGCTTCCAGAACTACATCAGGCAGCAGTCAGAGGTCTCCACCCATTCCATGTGAGGCTTGAAACACTTCTGGATGGCACCAGTGAGCCACAGCAGGACTCATTGACCTCCCTCAGCCGAAAAGAGCAGAGTGGCTTGATGCACACAGGAGCTCTCAGGCTCTGGGTGCACATGGGACCAGTGGGCTGGTGGTGCCTCAAGGGCATCCATATCCCCTCCAGAACCAACAGGCAGCTGCCACGTACCTTACCTGTCCGCCAGGGGCAGGTGGTCCTGGCCTTTCTGGAACGTGGGCCTGTTTGCCTTATTGCACACTCTGGTTTCCCAGGATCCAGGCATCAGCTGAGTGACCTGGAAGTGTGGACTGTCTCACAATAATACCAGTTTCTGTCTGCAGCCACGGGCCAGTCCAGCCAGCATGACCCCTGCCTTGTACAGAGCTGTGCCTCCATCCCTGCCTTTGATGTGCTGGTCTCCACACCCATGTGGCCCCAGCCTTGAATTTCTATTTTGTCATGTGTGGATCTTAACAGCACTATTCTCTCCTCACAAAGCTGCTGTCCCTGCAGCCAGTTGCTGACCTCTCTACCTAGCTCTTGTTGGCTTTGTTCCTGGCCCAAACATCTGCTTTGTGCCTCGGACCTGCAGAGCAGAGCAGTCCCAACCTCAGAGACCCTGTAGGGTTCACAGTGGCTGGGAAGGGAAAGTGGAGTGGGTCTACTCCCCTTTGAGGGATCACTCAGCCCCGGGGTCCAGCACACATTGTTTTGCTGTTGGACAGGATTTAAAGTAAGTATTCAGGGGCTGGGAAGATGGCTTAGTAAAATAAGCGCTTCCCTGGCAAGTGCAAGGGCCTGAGTTCAATCCCCAGTTCAGCCAAAAAAATAAATAAGTGAAGTGAGCATTCACATGCTTGCCATAGTCTGAGGAAGATTTTAAAAATAGGAATGTGGATTTTTCAAAACATTTTTCTTAACTTTTTTTAAAGGACCATTTTTAATTACTCTTTGATATAAGGTAACAAAAAGTCAAAATCTACCCAATGGAAGGAGACATATCCCACAAACACCAGCTAAAGTCCTCAAGGGGGGCCCTGTGGGATGGCGGCTGTATCCTGGCCATGCAGAAGACTGGAGCAGCATTCACTTCGTCTCCATGAACCTCAAGCCCAGCCAGATGGTGGGTCCTGGGTCGGCACGGGGGCCTCCCCAGCGGACCCCACACTGCCACAGCCATGTCACTCTCCTGCCAGCTTCCCCCCATTCTTGCCAGAATTGCTGTAGCCCACCCTAGTCCAGGAGGCAGACAGTGACTGTGTATGGTCACAGAAGTTGTGGAGAAAAGTGTGAAAAGAAACTGAACACACAACTGTCACAGGGCTGCCCTGAACTGAAGCTTTTAACTTGGTTTTGTAACTTAAATGTTTCTGTTTATAAAATACTAATGATTTGTGATGTATTTTACTGCCGATTAAAACACATGTTTTATTCTTTCTGGGATGGCTTGGTTTTCCCAAGGCAGTCTCTGGTAACCATGTGGGGTTCAGGGGCCATGGAGATGGAGGACACTATTCTAATGACAGGTGAGTCTGTCTTTAGTCACAGGTAGCATCTCTCCAGGGACAGGTGCTGTCTCCCGCTCAATAGGTGAGCTGGCTCCAGCCGATGCAGCCATGTGGGGAGCTCAGAGAGGATGGGGAAGACAGCAGTGTGTGCAGTGCCACGCCCAAGGTCATGGCCTGAGCAGAGAAAATGGGCTCTCCTGGACAGAGGGTGAAGGGCTGGGGTAAAGGCCATGGCTGGGCTGGCACCGAGTGGGGGGTCCTCATTTCCTTAGTCTTCTTTGTCCCCATTTAGCTTTCATTTTCCAGCTCTTATTCTGCAGTGAGGCACATCTCTGAAACTCTTGGGGTCCAGATATTTCATAGGGGATCCTGTCTCCAGGACTCTGGCACAAGGACAGAGATGCCTAGATAACCCCCTCTGTCACAGGAGGGTGTGGAGGGACAGGGAAGATGTGCCCCACTTCTCTGGCCTCTGTTCTGCTGGGTGAACTCTGGCTGGGGTTGGGAGCAGGCCAGTGGGGCCTTTTGTCCCTGGAGGGGAGCAGAGCCCAGGTACTAGTAGGAGAACCATAGCAGGAGGGTGTCTGCACATAGACCCTGTTCCCTAAACTTTCTTCCCTCATAATGCTTTCTGTTAGGGATCCTTTCTCTGTTCAGCCTAGAGAAGACCTGCTTTGTTTATGACTTCCCATGTCACATACAACCTAGACTGACTCTGCCTGCTTCTTCCTTCCACCTTGCCTAGACCCATTGGATTCTCAGGCCATGGTCTTGGATGATTGTGCTGGATAGGGTGCTAAACACCATCTCTTAGACTGGGCAAGGGCTGAGTTGTGGCCCCAAAACTAGAGGCTGACATCCTAGCACCCAGACCGTAGAGCATGAAGGCATTTGGGAACAAAGACTTGGGACGAGATGAAGGCGAAAGGGGTCTTAACACCCAGTGGACCCCAGGGGAGTAATTTCCAAAGTCTGAGGCACTGATTACATTTTATCTTTTTTATAGGATGGCAAACAGAAGTTAGGAGAACTAGATAAGCTTTAGCTGAAGACTGTGGTATAATGGGTATCTTGTGGTAGGCAGATCTGCATGTAGCAGAATTGTTTTTAGCACATTTAGAGAAGTTTTAATTTGATGACAAATCATGATTTAGCAGAGTTTATGGCAGAGAAAGGTCAAGACTTCTGCTTTACTTTTGGGAAGTGCTCAGGACCCAGCCCCAGCGCTGTCCTCAGAGGCATAGGGAAAAGATACCACCATGCACGTGCTCGGGAGGGGCCCTGGCAGAGCTGCGCCTGCCACATCTTGACCTCAGCTTCCGTACTCCAGGACTGGCTCCCTGGCTGTGGTCCTGCACTCTGGTTCCCAGATGGGCACCAGTCTGGCCTGGAAAGCTCCTACTGTGTGGCTTAGCACCTTCCAGAAGAGCAGCCTGGGCTTAGGCTGCCCCCCCAATCCATCTTTTCTAGTGGAGGAGAGAGAAGTGCTGAAATGGAAAGGGACAGCCAAGCCACATACCTGGATCTGCAGAGAAGACTGCTGGCTGGCTAACCTTTGACCTCTGACCGCAGTGATGTCACAGCAGATCCCTGGCAACACTGAGTTGCTTCCCTGGAGAAGAGGCCACAGCCACGTTGGCAGCTATGGCCTCGCCTTGAGGTGGTGTTGGAAGCCCCTCTGCGGTCAGGATGGAAAAGGACCCTGCCGCACACAGGAGGCACCGGCCTGGCCCTGGGGCCCCACTCTCAAGCACAGGCCCTGGGCTCAGCAAAGCAGCCAACGAGGGGCCCGAACTCCAGAGAAGCAGGAGTGTGGGTGGTCTGCTGCAGAAGGGGGACCCCCTGAGTCTCCCCAGGAGGCCACGCAGGGAGCTGGGTAGGAGGGGCAGTGGGTAGGAGAAACAGGGTGAGGGCACAGTCTCCCCGGAAGGAGGCCCAAAATGACTGTGGGTAGGGAGGGGTTCTGGGCAGGAAGGAGGCAGGAGGTTGCCTGGCTTCTCTACATGCACTGAGGCATGCAGGCTCAGAGACCTGGAAGTTGCTATTAAAATCCTTGTCTACAATCACTATGGTTGGGGGGATCATGGTCCTGTGAGCTGTCCAGAGATGCCACATCCTGGACTCTTAGAAGAGAACCTCTGAAAAGCACAGGCAGGGAACCCAAGGCTACCTCCTCAGGGTCCCAAGGTCAATGGGCTGAGAAGTGACAGTGACACAGCCCAAACTAGGAGTGCTGAGCTGATGGAACTGAGCTCCCACAGGTAGAGCTCTCAAGCGTCCCAGCCAGGGATGACATTTGGACAAGGGCAGGCCAGTTAAGGCATCCAGCAGAGGGTACAGTGGCTCCTCCATCCTAGTGTCCCCAGGCCAGGTCTGTGCAAAACCCTTCAAGGGCAACTATGCCCCACAGGCTGCCATCAAAGCCCATGCAGCCTCTGCATCCAGGGTCTCTAGGACATAGCTGCTTGCTCATCCAGGGACTAGAGGATGGAGGATGCTCTTACTCACCCTCCAGCCTGGCAGGGCTCCACCAGGTCCACATGCTCCTGACCCTCAGGACAAGGACTCCTGCTGAGCTTCTGTATTTCCCAGCTATGCTGGGAGGAGCATATTGGAGACACTGGGTCTAGCTGGGGGAATGGAGCCTCTGAGTCTCATGGGGAGGGTGCAGGCAAGGGTACAGAGTATGGACACCACACAAGATGGGGACACAGGATACCAATGCAAGGCACAGGTTGGGCACAACCTTTTGCTATGGGTGGAGGGTGGCAGACCCAGGGCTCCAGGCCAGGCATGGAAGTATAGAAATGCCCATGGTAGAGATGGCCCACAGGGTTTGGGACATGAGCCTGAGGCTGAGGTGACTAAGGCAGGAAACCCTTCAGCTATGAGTTGCAGTGTCAGGAGGCCTTAAGCCTCTTGGAGCAACCAGGGGCAGTGAGCCATAGGAACTCAGGAGGGGCACATTTTCACATCAAGTGGTACTGACCAGCTCCCTTCTCTTCTCAGAGTCTGAAGATCAGGGTCATGACCTGAGGAGAGATGCAGATAATGCCAGTGGGTAAGCATCCTTGTCGGCCTCAGTGTGAGGCCTCTAAGCTGAGTTGCAGGATTGCAGCCCGGGGCTCTGGAAAAGACACCCCAGAGAATCCCCAGGGCTCCAGAAATGGGACCAGGAAGGGTGACTCCCTACCCACCTGCCTAGCTGGCTTGGCCTGAAGGTGTCAGAGCAGCATCCCAGAGAACATCCCACTGCACTCCCGCTGCTCTCCTGGGGAGGAGGCACCATCCTCTCTGGGGTCTGTGGGCCCACAGAGGCTCATCTTGTAGGGAGGGAATGAAACACTGTGACAGATTGGAGACCAGAGGTCAGAATATAAGGGACTCAGAGGACAGCATCTGGCCATCTGACCTGGGGGCCTGGCTCTCTGCACACCTCTTCTGGCTGTCAAGGGGCTGAAGTCACTGAATTGCCCCAGAGTTTCTCTGGCACATCAATACATCACCATCACTCTAAGGTGGGGGCCTAGCTGTTACAAGAAGCCCCAGAATCAGAGACAAGGAGGGTGCTGCCCGTGAAGCCAGGAAAGGGGCAGTTGACTGGTCATAAGGGGATGGTCAGATATGGGGTAGGGTTGAGCTGAGACCACCACTGCCCTTCAGTGGCACAATTGGACAAGTCCTCCCATGTCCACAAAGTTGAGCCACAGCCACCCAAGTCCCAAATTGGTCATGGTCACTGTGGTTCCTCATTCCCACCTTTCTTCTTGCCTTGGCCTCCATGAATGTAGACTCTATGCAGGAAGCCCTGCATCTGCTTTTGGGTGACCATGTCCTTGTCCATGTGTTCTAGTAAAGTTAGCTGCAGCTCTGTAAATGAGCTCAGTGAGCTGTGAGCATGGGAAGTCAGGTATCTCTCAAGACCAGAGGTTTGAAGGCGGTTGTGTCCTAGCCCTCTGCCACAGAATGGCCTTGCAGCTACTCACTTCCAGGGAATCACACGCAGTATTTGGGCAGCCCAAGAGGGAAAAGAGATATCTCCTGAAGCTATCTTGTTGAGACACTGATCCCAGACCCTTCTTCCCTGGCCCACAGTCAGACAGACCTAGAGGAAGACTGGAAGAAGGACCAGGATGCCCAGGGAACCCCAGACTCTAACAGTAGAAAACTGGAGCCAGATACTGAGAGGAGCAGCACAGAGGCTAGCACTAAGAGGGACCAGGAAGGTGCAGGCCCATGCCCCGTGGAAGCCGAGGTCAGTTGCCCATGTCTGTGAACAGTGTGGGTGAACGCTGACATCATCTTGGGTTTTACCTTGCTGTGTCTCTTGGGCTGACAGGAAAAGCAGGAGCTGGAGCCCCTAAAGCTGGTCAGCCTTCTGGAAAAAGAGGCAAGAGCTTTGTGCTTCACCAGTGAAAGTCAGCTATATGTCATGCCTGAGGACCAGCAAGTCACCAGGCACTGTGGGTTTGTTGTCCATGGGTCATGTAGATGCTGGGCCTGAAGTCCTCTCCCTGAGAGCCTGTAGGCCAAGCTCCTTTCCTGCATGATGCAGGGCATCCCCTCTGCCTTCCCTCAGCACCATCACTGTAGTCATGGGATCCTAAGAGGAGCTGTGCCTCCACCTACCCACACCCCTTGCCCTGCTGCCATCTCGGGAATTCTTACAGGGCACTCGGTGAAAGGAGGTGGCATCTGCTCTCCCTCTCAGGCCATGGGGAATGAGGACAGCTGGACACATTGTCACCAGGGCTTTGCAGAAGATGGCCTTTGGTGTGGCTCTGGGTCACCCATGGTGCCTGGATGGAAGCCATGAGCAGGCATACACAGGGCCATGGGAACCATGCTACCCAGTGTGTGTGTCCTCGCCTGCTAGAAATGGAGTGATGCCCGAGCGAGCAGGGCTTGGAGGGGCTTCCTAGGTCTTGGCATCGTCTTGTCACCTGGAGACACTGGTGATTAGAATACAAAGAAGGCTCTGGGGTCCCAAGTCTCAGGGGTCAGCACGGAGGGGTGAGCATGGAGCACAGTCTCTGGCCAGACTTGCCCCTGTGAAGAACGTGGGATTGCCTATCATTGCCCCTTTACCAGCTGTGCAGGAGCTGACCCCCACTGCATAGCCACCATCTGGTAGATCCGGTTTCCCCAAGTCCCAAGGAGTCTGCTTCCTCTGAGCTCACCATCCTTCTTTCCACCACAGAAACCATCTGCATTTGTGGAGATTGACCTTGGAGATCAGGCTGAGGAGGTACAGACAAAATCTCACAGACGAGAAAGACAAATTGCATGTGGGGAAAGTGCCTGCACTGTGCAACCTGGGCTGGAGAGGCCTTCTGGAAATGAACTTCTCTCAGGCTGTGTCAGATTCTGAGGCAGACCCAGGACCAGTCACTCCAGGGACTTGGGTCAAGGATTGGACTTGGCAGGGGGATACTGGGAACGCTCTCACTTCTTCCTTGCCCTTCCTCATTCCCATGCACACCTGCGCTGGTATGGGCTCAACCCTCGAGGTGTTCATGGGTGCTAGAACCCATGTGGATTCATGCTGGCATGGCAGAATGGCGTGGCTTGGGAGCTAGCAGGTCTGGCCTCGGCAACTGTGGGGCTTTGCTTCTAACTGCTCAAAAAGCTCTACAACTGCCCATGCTTCAAGATCCTCCTCTGGAGTGGGCATCACAGTGGTACACTGTGCTGGGGCCATTTGTAGAGCTCTCAGAACAGAAGCCCAGATCCTGTTTGGACTTATCTGGGCCCTTCTCACAGTTACCTAATCTGTCCCTCTGATTCTGTGCCCTCGTCTTTTTTTACAATTCTTTGAAGTTCTGTTGGCAAGTTTAAGTTCCTTCTTTCTAGATCGTAACTTTTATCCCCTTTGCCCTCAGACCACAACCCAGGCTGGAAAGAACTGTCCCTCAGCTCCCTGCAAAGCTACTTAGGGGGCTCCCAGAAGGGCCCCAGGTAGGAGAATTGGACCAAAGGGCCAGATTGCCTAGCCCACAGCCCAGAGGCCGTGGAGCCCACCGCAGGGTGCACTGTGTGGCCAGAGTTCTCAGCTAGGTGCTCCCGCCTGGCATTCTGTCTGGTGGCCTCTGTGCTGTCTCTGCCCCAGCCTGTTGCTTGGACAGTGCTCTCAGGCTGATACCCTATCTCCTAAACCTCCCCTGCCTCTCCCACAGGTAATCACCTGTGCCATGAGAGAGGAGATGCAGGCCCAGATGGATGCAGGGGACCTGTCAGAAGATGAGTGAGTGTCACCATGGGTTGGCACCAGGGTACAGATGGGGCTTACCATCTGCACAGGGTGTGGGCATTCACCATGCTGGGTATGCAGGGGAGATGCAGTACATACGGAGGTTGCAGGGGTTGAGGGGCAGACAGCAGGGCTATGAACCATCAAGGGCTTGGGGAGAGGTTCCCGAGTTCACCTTGCTCCAGAAGCCAGGGGTCATCTCCCAATTGCACCAGCAACACAGCCAGAAGAGAGGGATGGGAGGAAGAAAGTAATGGCAGGTGTGCTGGTGCTTGTGTTTTCTTCTGAGTTGAGCTGCAGAGGATCCATCCTGGTCCTCAGGGCTGAAGGCCACATGTAGCAGGCATGGTGTAGCAGACTCCTCTCAGCCCAGGCTCAGGCCTGCTAGGACCAAGAGCACGTTGGACCTGACAACTCAGGCCTCCCAGTGGACACCATGTGGTTGAGCCCTGAGGCTCAGCCACAAGGATGTTGGACCCAGCCAGCAAGAAGCCTGTCTGGCAGAGCCTATGGATCTAGTTTGCTTTATTGCAGACAACACAGAGAAATAAGACACAAAAATAGCAAGTACTCCCCCACCCATCAGAATTAGCACTGGTGTTAATTCTGAAGTAGTGCGCTCTGACTTACTTGCTGACAGAGGTAAAGAAGAGACCACCATCAGTCTGTGACACTCGCACCCACCTTCAGGTGGCTATGGACATGTGGATAAGTATGAGGAGGGACAGTTTTCCTGATGCCAGCCCTCTTAGAGATAGGAGGGAGCCTCGGGTGTGGCAGCGTCTCGCCGTGGCCCTCTGTGGAGTCCTCGCCGTTGTCTCTTCCACTCTTCAACTCTGGAGCTGGGGAAGGGACTCTTATCTCTCTCAGGAACTCCCTGCATGTTGCCTTCCCCATCCAGCCTGAGCTCTGGCCTCTCTCCCAACTCTGGGCCTTCCCTGGTCTTTCTCAAATGTAAGAGTTATTTTTCTCATTTCTTTGTGATGGATTTGACCACAGGGCATTCAGCTCAGTGGCTTTGCTTTCTTTTCTTTTTCTTTCCTTTTTTATTTTTATTTTTATTTTTAGGGAAGGGCCTACAGGGTGTTCAGGGTCTCACTACTAGATCAGACTCATAGTGATCTGCCTGTTTACAGCCTCCCAAGAGCTGGGATTACAGGCACGTGCCACCACGCCCAGTCTCAACTGCTGTCCCAGTGCTCCCGGGGCTGGGGGTGGCACTGCAGGCCCAGGGATAAAACCTCCAGCCCCTTAGCCTGCTTGAAGGCACTTTAGTCTGCTGAGCTATTTGGCTGGCCCTTGGTGGCCTTGCTTTCTGCCTCACAGGCTGGACAATCATGACCATTCTTGGCTTAGGCCTTCTTCCCCGGGACTGTACCACCTAGTAGGGGCCTCACACCAAGGCTGCCACGCAGGCCTGGCCTGGCTGGGCACTAGGGCTGGCTCCTCCCCTCCCCTCTACTACCACCTACACCCCATTTTTTTCTGGGGCACTGGAAATAAGCATCCATGCATTAGTGGTGTGCTTGCTACCACATGGGCAGCTTTGGCCCCAAGGAGAGCAGAAAACTGGAAGCTGCCACTACCATGTTTGAGGGACTCCTGTCTGCACCCCTGGCTTGGGCCCCAAGCAGGTGTGTCCATGTCAGTGATCATCTTGTATCCAAAGAGCCGTCTAGAGCAGGATGACAGGACAGGGACACTACAAAATCTCCCCATACCTGCTGGCCTGGGATTGGTGGCAGGCACTTGAGGGAATGTCTGGGGCAGGGCCACTTCCAGACATGCCCTGTGGCCCTAGTGAGGGGCTTCTCACTCACCCACTCTTGAACTGTAGGACAAGGACCAGCTGGGTGTGCTGCATCCCATACACCACCAGGAGGAAGGCCAAGCACGGCGTGGTGGCCCTGGAGAAGGTACCTTGATCTGGACCCAGCTTTCTGCTTCCATCTCCAGGGTTGGCTGAACTAGGGGAACAAAGGGGCAGACCATTCTGTCATGGCAGAGACCCTGAGCAACCCCAAGACTGCACTGGACAAAGAGCCACTAGGAGTGAGCCCTGGCTGTGGCGTGGTAGATCTTTTAAAGGACACACAGAAAAAGTTAGGAGGGTGTGAGAGACAGGGAGGGGCAGGAAGGTGACTGTCACAGGTGCTGCAGTTGCTGATGGCAGGTGAGTGGCACCACCCCCTTGGGATATGGCCAAAGGCCAGGTACAGGTCTCGCAGAGGTACTGTGGGCATTCTGTGCAAAGCCCTAGGACAGGCTAGGACTCCAGCAGCCCACTGACTCACACTGGCCAGGTGGCCCCCTTATCAGCACCCCAGTGTCTCATTTCTACCAGAGGCTCGACTTGGACATGCAGGTGCAGGGTGGCTGTAGGCACTGCCCGTTGCGAGGAGGCTCCTGTGTCCAAAGCCCAGGCTTCATCAAGAGGGCATCGGTGCCCACTGTCCTGTCAAGCCAGCCATGTGGGCTGCATGCAGCTGCAATGTGGGCTCCTTGCCTACCAGTGGCAGAGGCAAAGCCTGATTGGAGCCAGGAGTCCAAGCCCAGTGAGGATCCTGGACTTTCAGGGAGTGCCCTCAGAGCTGGGTGCAGTGGACCCAGGGGACCACATGGCCACTCAGAGGCCTCAACAGGAGCAGAATTGCAGGAGATGGATGGGGCTTTCCTGTCCCTGTCTGAGCTGCTGAGTCAGAGCTCAACTCAGCTTCCTGAGACCATGCCCAGCCCGACCCAAAAGATAGGTTGTCAGCACCTAGCACAGGCACCCTCACACACTCCGACACCTACACATATGGGCTTACATGCACACATACCCTGCCACAACACATCTGTGTGTGCACACACGTGCATGTATGCATACAAAGTTACACATACCAACCTACCGTGTGTACATGTGTGTGCTTATATGTGTGCACAGTTCACTTTCATCATGTGTGCATGCACACGGCACACCTCAATGTGTATGTGTGCATACAAATGCACATGTGCACTTTCAGTCACACACCACCATGTCACACATGCATGCAAGTGTTTTCACATACATGCACATGCACCTCACATAAAGCATACGTGTGTGCACACGTGTGCATTACATACGGTACATGTGTGGAGTGCTTGGGGCACACACAGACCACACATATGCACACATATAACCCACACACCACACACATGAGCACACCCATGCTTACACCAGCGCGCCAGACCTCCTCACAGGGCATCTGTAGGTGCCCTGCACATACGCACTTGTGCACAGCACACATGCAGGACAGGAATGGGTGATGAGCCCCCAGAGGTCAGAGATCAGAGGCCACAGACAAGTTCATTGCCTCCGGTGCTCCCACAAGGACTCAAGGGTCTGCTTCATGGTGTTCAAATAAGGACTTAGAGGTCACCTAGCCAGGTGAGAGATGGTGCCCCTCAGGGAGCTGTGCCCACAGAGCTTACTGAGATAGTTTTCTTTGGCCCTGGGAGGTGTGAGCTGGGCTGGCACTCAGTAAGGCCAGTACCCAGTGAGAAGCCTGACTGGGACAGCACCCTGAGCAGCCCAGGCAAATGCAGGTGCCTTGCTTGTCCCAGAACCTAGCATAAAACCAGCCAGCCCCTCCAGCTGCCAACTGAAGCTTCTGGAAGCAGCTGATTGTCCCCTTGGCAAGGCCTCTGCTCATGGCCCCTGGACTCTCACCACAGTATGATCATTGGTGTGAGTCCCTGCCCACTGTCCACCCACCTGCTTGGCCCTTGTCCTCAGGATACAGTGGAGCTCCTCAGGCCGGGGAAATCCTGCTGCTTTCACTTTTGGGGCAAGATTTACAGCATCCATGGGTACCAAGGCACACTGGAAATGGTCTGAGCCTCGGTCAAGGCCACTTCCGGATGGCTGAGACCCAGTTCACATCTTTCCATGAATCAGTGGAAAGCGCAGTGGCTGAGCTCCTCCTCTCTGCAGAGGCAGCCTGGCAGGGCTGAGTGGCACCCACTCAGATCCCTGGGTAACAGCAGCAGCCATTCTTTAA
>PVKA01013809.1:0-54014 GCA_004027165.1 Ctenomys sociabilis | reverse complement strand
TCTCTCGGTGGAGGTCACACTTGCCACGCTCCCCTCACCCATACATCAGCTTTCATAATGGGGCAGGGGCGGTATTTAATGATGGGGATATCTTTAGCAGTGCTCCTGAGCGCAAATGCGGGCTTCCCTGTGGAGCCAGTCCCAGGCTGGAACCCTCCCTTTCAAGGAGCAGGCGCGCGAGGCTGACTACACAGGTTTCAAAGAAGCCAAAGGGCCGCGCTGGGAAGGTCCTGGGAACTAGTTTTTAAATCGTGCACTCTGATTGGTGATGATCGAGCGGCGGGAATTGGAGTGACGTAATGCATCTGGGTCTGTGATTGGTGGGATGGTAGCTCGGCCTGTCCTCTGATTGGTGAAGGCCTTGTCCGCGAGCTTCTGAACGTCCAAATTGGCCACGAGAGGGAGCCCGAGAAGCGCAAAGGGCGGTCTTGGGAGTTTAGGAACCTCTGCCTCCCAGCGATCTTCCGGCTGGAAGTCGGGGAAAGTGTGTCAAGGCGCCGGGCTCCCGCAGGTGGTCATGCTTCTCTGCACAGCTCCTTTGGCCCCCTTCCTTTGGCTCCCCGCCCCACAGAGGACATTGGATGGTACCAGGGGTGGGACAGCGGGTTTGCGGAGGTTTGGGAAGCTGACAGCCAAGCTCACGGCCCCAGCCTCGGCGGCGCCCTCGGCCGCTTACAGCCCGCAGAGTCGGGGCACCCCCGCCTCCGAGAACTTTTGGGACGGCGCCCCCTTGGGCCTAAAACTGCAGCCAGGGCTACTGGCTCAGACCAGCCACCCAAGGACGCCTCTGCCTGTGCCCGTGCTGGCACACCGCGCAGTTCCCTTAGTTTTTGCTTCACTTAACAGGTCTTTAAAATTTGTTTTTCTTGAACTCGCTCATTGCCTGACTTTGCCTCACCTTCCCACCAAATACAAACCAGATGAACTAGGGAATAACTGTCAGGTGCAATTTAGGCTTCTCACTTCCATTTGGAAGACAAAGCATAGACGTTTTAAGTGTATCCTATACGTTGTTAGGGACATACTTAAGTTTAAAATCTCAGTCACTGGCCGGGTGTGGTGACGCATGACTGTAATCCCAGCCCTCTGGGGACTGGGCTACAAAGTGAGCTCAAGGTCAATTTGAATTGAATAGCGAGACCCTGTCTCAAAAAAGAGGTACGTACATACATACATACATAGTCACAAGTTATCTGAAATGCTAATTTTACTGTCTTGTGTGGATTTGTTTTTTTTCTCCCCAGCACTGGGGATTGAACCTGGGGCCCTGCATAGAACTGCACCTCCAGGCTTTAAAAATTTGTTTGTTTGTTTTTTAGTAAGACTGGCTGAGTTGACCCTAGAAATTCTCGTGCCTCAGCTTCCCAGAGTGCTGGGGTTACAGGCATACACCACCATGCCCAGCTCAGCATGTGTTTAATTTGCTGACCTGCAGTGCTGGGAGGGAAGGGTGTGGCCCATTGTTGTTATTGCTCCATATCCAGCAACCAAAATGGCACCCACAGGAGATGGTGAAGAAATGGTGAATGCTTCGTTCATTCACTCATGCATTCAGCATTGACACTGAGCACTAAGTGCCAGCTGGGACCTGGGCAAAGCAGAGTCAGTGGGACACAGTCCAGAGGGGCAGTTGTCACCTGTGGGTTAAACTGTGATGCTGTAGAACTCTGGGGGTTGTGGGCAGACAGGAAGATGACCTGAGCCTTGAAGAGAGGGGGCAGCTTTGCTAGAAATAAGGGCAGGGCCCGGGTTCTACAGGTGGCCAGAAGGATGGTGCAGTGTGGCGGTGGGAGGGGGTTCACTGAATGTCACTCTTCAGCACCCAAGAGTTATGCCAATTGGTCTTATTGTGCCCATCCTATAGGTGGGGAAACTGAGGTTCAAAGAAGTGAAATGCTGGGCCTGAGGTAGTTGTGGAGGGGAAAGCCAAGCTTCAAACCTAGGCCTGGGGGACACAGAAGCTTGCACTGTTGGGCTGAGAACAGACTCAGCAAGTGGAGAATAAAGAACCTGAGCTCTGAAGGGGACAGGACCAGGCCTGTGGCTGCAGCCCACAAGTTTAGCAGGAGGACTGGTGAGAGCAGGCAGCCCCAGCTGAGCCCTGTGGCTAAGTCCTTGCATGGATCCTGGGCAGGGCTGCGGTTTCCATAGAGACCGCCTCCCACCGCCCCCCAAATCCCATTGTGACCAGCATTAAGGGATTAACTGCCCAGCAGCTCTTTCAGGGTCTTGAGTGCCAGGGTGGCAAGAGGAGCTGGCTCCAGGATGAAGAGGCTGCCCCATGTGCAGGGCCCTGTGGCACCGGAGAAGGATGTCAGACGGGGGCCAGGGCTCCCCCCAGGAGCTGCCAGGTAGGCCCTGGCTCCACATCTGCACAGGGGAAGGAAGCACAGGCTGGTGGGAGGGACAGGGAACAGCAACGAGGGCGTGGAGTGATGCATTCCCAGCCCCAACCCAAGAAGTACGTGGGCAACAATGGGCGAATTAGGATCCAGCCCTCTCAATAAAATGAGGGGTGCCCCCATAGATTCCTTTAAGGGTACGCCAAGGCTGCCAAAGAGCAACTGTCTAATCGTTTCTCATTTGGGGAAGCTGAGGCACAGGTCAGAAAGTGCCTTGTTCAAAGTCAGTGAGCTGAAGCAAGTTGAGAATCCAGAGGGAACCCCAAGGGTGCCCAAGCAGAAACAGTGGTTAAAATCTCTTTGCCTACTCTGTCACAACTTCCAAATCCCTCCAGGAAGGGTTCCTGTTGGGTCCTGCTCCCCAGGACCTGTCTCCTGGGTCACCTGCCCTCCCTTCCTTTCCTCCCCTCCTGCCCCACCTGCCACCCACACAGACCAAGGCTGAAAGTCCTGGGCAGGCCCCACAGTGCTGAAGGATCCCACACCTCGCATGTCACACTCAGGAAACTCCCACCAGCGGGGCTCCTGTTTCAATGACTTGTCCTGCACTTCAGCCTCTCTTTGGGGTGTCAGTGCCCAGATGCGGGAAGACACCTGACAGCCCTCTCCACCGTCCTGTCTCTTGCCTAGGAAGGCCTGTCCTGTCCTGGAGAGACATAGGCCTGGTTGCAAAGCTCCCTGGGCCAGGCTCTGGGATGGTCCTGTCAGCACAGGGGACGAACGCTGTCCTGCAGCAGGGGCGGCCGATCAGACTCTGAAGATTTAGCTTACTGAGAAAAGCATAATGTTCTCGGAGTCTGTTTCCTCAGCGGTCACACAGAGCTTGTTCTCCAGTGCTGTGGAGAGAAAATGAGCAGCAAGACACCGTGAAAGGCGGGGAGGCCGACACATGCTCTTAGAGCTTCTGAGGTGTCGGTGGACAGGGTCCAAGAAAGCTTAAGAGATGCACAACAGCTCAGGTAAATGATTCAGATGACGAGGAGTGCAGTGAGCAGGTGGCTGGAGGCGGCCAGAAGGTGAGGTTTCCCAACAGGCTCCTTTTTAACAAACTGGGTGAAAGAGCAGATGATAATCTCATGTACTTTTTTTTTTTTTTTTTTTTGGTATTTCAAGACAGGATCTTGCTGTGGAGTTCAGGCTAGCCTTGAACTCTTGAACTCACTATGCAGCCCAGGCAGGCCTCCAACTCACAGCAATCTTCCTGCCTCAGCCTCTTGAGTGCTGGGATTACAGGTGTGCACCACCACACCTGGCCCCACAGACTTTAATGATCTAAAAGATGTATAGCCAAGATTGTCACCCATCTTCCTGGAATTGGCTCCACGTCGCTGAACCCTTGACTTGAGAGAGCCCTTTGTCCTGAGTCAATGTCTTACTGCCAGTAACAATGATGGCCGTCATTGGCACCAAGAATCAGGAGCCATCTCCACGCTGGACAGAGGGCCACATGCTGTGAGGACATTGTCCATTTCATGAGGAAAAATGATGATCTTATGAGGAAGGTTGTCATCAGCACCATTTTACAGATGGGGTAACTGAGCCTCATGGAAGTTTCAACTGTGAAGCTGGAAAACTTGGGCTCCCAGCAAGGCCTGTCTAGCTCTGGGCTTCAAGCCCCCCCTCCCCCTGAGAGTCTTAAGCGTTGTACCTCACAATCATCCAGGAATTTCAAAAAGTACTGCACCGCTCACCCCACCCCAAGATTTGGCCATGGATGTATGCTGAGACCTGAGTTTGGGGTTGCTTTTGGTGCCTCCACCCCTGCTGGAGATCCAACCCAGGTCCTTGCACATGCTGGGCAACTACTCTCCCACTAAACTACACCCCTAGCCCAAGCATCTGTATTTCTGTGTGTCTATGTGTTTGGTGCTGAGGGGGGAACCCAGGGCCTTGCCACTGAGCTGTATCCCCAGCCCTTTTGATTTTTTCATTTTGAGATGGTCTCATTACTTGCCCAGGGAACTTGAAATCCTCTCACCTATACCTCCATAGTGCTGAGATTACAGGCATGCCCCAACATCTACCTGGACCACATTTATATATATATATATATATATTTTTTTTTTTTTTTTGTCTTTTTTGAGACAGGGTCTCACTGTGTAGTTCAGGCTGGCCTTAAGCTCACTTTGTAGCTCAGGCTGGTCTCGAACTCACAACAATCCTCCTGCCTCAGCCTCCCTAGTGCTGGGATTACAGGCATGCGCCACCACGCCCGGCTCACATTTATATTTTTAAGGATCCCAAATGAATCTGTTTTACTTGTTGGATTGTGTCTCTTGCAAAACCCAAAGGAGGGAAGAAAACGACTTTGCCCTGGGTTAGATGGTGGCTGGACCAGAGGTGGACCAAAGCGCCCAGTCGTTTACATACAGCTTTTGTGTAAATAAGAAAAAAACCACCCCCACCACCCATCCCCGTCCTGGCAGGCAGAGCTCAGGGGCTTTGACACTAGGGTTGGATTCCTCCCCCCCCCCCCAGCCCTCATGACTGGAAAACATTTGTGCAGTGAGCAACCTGTACAACTGTACACAATGATCCTGGCCTGAGTCCTAGGACTTTCAAACACTGCACCTCAGTGACCTCCAGGCAAATCCCCAGAGACCCTCAGAATAAGGATGTAGGGAGATAGAGGGTTCCTTCTAGGTTGTAGATTCAGTCCTTATGCTCGAGACTAGGGCTTGGAAGAGGCAGGGCCTCCCCATACCCTGATGCTTCAGGACAGGCCCTATCTAATTGCCAAGGTCACTGCTGCAGATAGGGTCAAGAACCTCAGCAGGAGACTGACACTCTCACCCAGATGTCACAAGCTGCTCAGGGGCAGGCAGGTGGCCCAGAGGGACACCCCACCCAAATAGGCCTGAGTCCTCCTGGCTCCCTTCCTGGTCCCTCTCCGGATCACCTCTCTACCTAACCTCTTGGGCCTGGGGCTCAGCGTCTCCCACAGCGCCCTGCTTGCGGCCAAGGCCTTTCACTGGCAGCCATCTTTCCGAGTCAGTGTGCTCAGGCCCTCACAGGCAGTGTGGTGTAGGCTTAGGAGTGCAGACCATGGAGACAGCTTGGATTGAACTCTTGCTTCTTGTTTCTGCCCCTATCAGCCCTTGCCTCAAACTCTCAGTGTCTGTGGCCCACAAAATGCTGATAAAGCCACGGCCTTCCTCTCTGAACAGCATGAGAGTTACGAGCACATAGGCAGCCCTCCAGAACTCAGGGTCATGATTGTCAGTGATGTCTCCAGTTCATTCTTGTGACTACCCCAAGACCTGTCATTGCCAAGTTACAAGGGAAGGAACAAGGCTTAGGAGGGCTGGGTCAGGGAAGAGCTCTGCCCTTTCTCAAGGGCTAATATCTCCAGAGACAGAACAGGACCAAGACAGGCTATGACATGGATTCTCTGGTCTACAGCTCTTGGTCCACTCTTCAGAGGGCCACAGGACACAAGGCCAGGTGAAGTCCCTGACTTGGGCCTTCCGGTCACTCTTAGACAACCTTGGGAGGGAGAGAGAAAAGGCACCTGCAAAGCCACCTGCTCCCAGACACCCTTCCACACACCACTGAGGCCATCAGCGAGAGCCAATCACCCATCCTTGCTGGGGACCAGGGTGCCCTGGGTGCCCTGTACCCTTGGTGGCCTTTTCTACTTCTGGCCTCCAGCTCCTCTGCTGCACTCTGAGGTGCTGAGGCTGGACAGTGGTGGTTTGGGGAAAATATTAAGAAAGGTCACATCTTAGAGCACCTCGCTTGGTGCAGTCTGTGCTCCAGGGTTGGGTTGGAAAAGACCCAGCCCATATCCTCCCACAGGTTCTGGCTCCAAGAGTTCTGCAATCCCAGACTCAAAGCCACAGCTTCGCATTCCCGTTTGGAAAACTCCCCCCACCCCCTACTCCGCTGCCTTTATCTTTCTTTGGTAACAGAGCAAATTTGCTCAGGACGCAGAGCAGGGCATAGGCAGACTGTTGACTCGAGCAAAACCTTCCCTTTGCAGGGCGGCAGAGCAGGCCGCTGGACGTCTGTGGGGAGGCCAGCGGCCTCTTGCATAACCCAGGAGGCCTTCTGCTCACCCCGGCCTTTTCAGGGTTAGGGGTGAGGCAAATCGCAAACTCATGCCCAGTTAATTTTTTAAGGCAAAATCAACAGGCTCAGCAATGATTAGCAGGCAGGTAAGTTCATCTTAATCACGCTGAGGACAGGGAGGGAGGAAAGAGGCCGGTGGAGGCCCAGGGATGGGGCCAGTTATCAGTTAACCACATGAATGTTGTTTCCTTCCAAACCTACTGGCCTTCAGCCCCAGCTCCCTCATCTTCCTCTCGGAAATACTCTTGTGGCAATCCAGTGGCCATCGGCCTCCAAGTGAACAAACACACAGCTGCCCATGGTTTCTGAGGGCGGCAGAGAGGTCCTCCTTGTGAAGACCAACCTTCCCCCCACCAATGAGTATGCTGCAAGAAGTCCCTCTTGCCCGCTGGGTCTCTGTGAGGGGCCCATGCATAAGGCCCAGCTCCAGAGACCAACGTGCAGCACCTGCCACTTGCTAAGGACCACATTGTTGCCACCTGCCAACTGGGCAGGTTGGGTAGATGGTTCTGAAGTTCTGTGTATCACCCTGGGGTCAAAATATGGCAGGAGGAGAAGGGTGCAGCCCAAGAGGGAGCCGAGGCCCAAATTGCAGAGCACCTACCTGCCATTGGTATCAGCAGGCGTCTGATCCCAGCTCCAGGTGAAAATTGTTCTCGGTTGGAAGGCCGGGCGTGCCAGTGGCTAGCTGGGGCCCCAGGGATGGCCCGTTAGGCCCCAGCTGTCCCGGGACTTCTACCTGGGTCTTGGAAGCTGCCAAAGACAGCAGGGCGGGCAGGCCAGCCTCGGGCCATGTGGCTGCCTGGACTGGAGTTTGGTCAGCAGTTGGGGACCTATATTGTGAGATAGTTAGGACTTTGTCCACAAACTGGAATTTGAAATTTCAAAGGGGCGAACTGAAGGGCCCTACCCCAGAGTAGAGATGGCTCTTGGCTTCTTTCCCCCACGACTTTTGTTCTTTGTCTTGATAAGTCCTGGTTTCCCCTGCACCATGTCCAGGTGGTGGGTGGAGGAGGATGGATAGGCAATAGCATCGAGGGGGAAGCTGGGGCCTCAGTGCCTGGGGTGGCCAGGTGTTTGGAGCGTATCTTAGACTTGAGTGTGCACAGGGACACGACCTTGGCTTCTCACACCCTTGGGTTCCTCAGCTGTACAGAGGTTGAAACCTGAAGGAAGCAGCCTAAAGCTCCGGGATCCTGAGGTCCTCCCGGGATCCTGAGGTCCTCCAGGAGTGGGTAGGAGGAAAAGCGGACCCTTCAGCTCTAGAGCCAGACTCCAGCCAAATGGCTGACCCCTTCCTCTCCCCAGTGTGATGCTGGGTCCCTTCACTTCTCAGAGCCTCAGTCTCATCATCTGTAATGCAAGGGTGTCCTAGGCACCAGGTGCAACGAGAATGTCGCAGGTTCTCAGCGTGGGCCTGGAACATCGCTAAACATTCACCATTATTATTGTCATTTCATAGAAAAATGATGCGATGCCATGCCATCCCAGGGGCAGTGGCCTCCCCTCTGTTCATGGCAGGACACCAAGCTCCATCCCCCAGCCTGAAGCTGGCTTTGCTGCCTCATGCTTGTCTGCTGCCCCAGAAATTGCTGCTTCTGTCTCCCAGGCCTCTGCTTCCCCACCCATAGCGTGGAGGAGCTGGGCCCCCTGGCGAGCTCTGAGGTCCAGTTACCCTCTTGGAGGTGCTGCCTTCTAGCTGTGGCCTGAAGGGCCCAGGGGAAGGGCAGAGATGAAGACGGCCGCCAATGGACGGGTTGAAGGTGGCACTGAGGTCAGGTTATGCCTACCTGCACATGCCCAACCTCAGAGCTCTCCAGAGCAGGGATCCAGACTCCCACAGCTTGTGTGGCTCGAGGAGTCCGCTACTGATGGCACCAACCACAATGGCTCCACAGTTGCCCCTGGTGGACCGGCACCAGAACCCTCCCCAGGTACCAAAGTGCATAGTGGCTCAGGTCTTCGATGTACATGGAAATGATGTAATGTTTGCATCTGATTTCTGGGCATAAGCCTATCTACTTTAAATCATCTCTAAGTTACTCTACTGATTCCATGGGAATTCTGGGTAAGAGTTACATACCATATTGCTTAGGAAAAGGAATAACAAAATCTATATAACTGCCTACTTAGTGTGGTCACATGTGCCCATGAGCTATTCAGGAGGCTGAGGCAGGATTAGACAAACCCAATAATCTGAGGCTGGCCCAGGCAGCGCAGCAAGACCTTGTCTCCAAAGCAAAGAACAGAACAAAAAATTCTGTTTATATTCGGCACTGACACAATTTTTTTTGCAACTACTTTGGATCCAGAGTCTTGGGCACAGAACCTGTAGGTACAAAGGCCGGCTATGTGCCCTACTGAGGCCTGTCACCTCTGTGCCGCCTCTCTATGGAACGTATTAACTCCGCTGGTGGGGGTGCTGAGGACCAAACCCAGGGCCTTGCATGTGCTAGAGAGATGCCCTGCCACTGAGCCACACCCACAGCTCAGCCCATTTCCAGCCCTGGCCCAACAGGTTGAGAGTAGGGAAATTGATCAGGAAAAGGAATAGGCGCTAGGAATAGCTCCTGAGAGACAGAGAAGGCCTGAATGGCTTGCCTGCCTTACCCCCGGTTTTCTTTCTTTATTCCCCAACCACTCTGCTTTTTATTTATTTATTTATTTTTTTACTTTGAAACAGAGACTTGCTATGTAGTCCAGGCTGGTTTTAAACTCCTGCCCACGTTCTGGAATTATGATGTAGACCACCCCTGCCTGGCCTTTCTCTTTTAATAATGGGTTTTATTTATTCCGATGCTTAAAAATTATCATGTCATCACCTGTTTAGGCAAGCTTAGGCAAGCATTCAGTGAGCATGGTTTGATCCCCAGTACCACATGCCACACCAGCCCTGCTCCCAGGACAGGCTGAGCTGGCCATGGGGGTGGGGGATTCTCGTGTCAAAATGTAATTAATAGTTCACAGTTACTGCGTGGTCCACTTTATTTTTTCATACGTAGGAAATGGATATATTTTATGTGTGTATACTGCTCCATTCAGACTTGCCCTCCATTTGTGAATGTTGGAATGAAGCTGAGAAGCACAACCTGAGGTCCCAGAGCCTGGTAAATTACAAGGCCTGGGGCCTAAGATCCACAGCTAAGAGTGGGCAGAAGGCAAACTGAGAACCTATAGTATTGTCTCATTTAATCTTCATGAAAAACTGCAGGTTAGGCCCTTTTTGTGTCTCCTTTTCTTTTTGAGACAGGGTTTCACTAGGGAGTTCAGGCTGGCCTTGAGCTCACAGTGATCCTCCTGCCTCAGCCTCCCGAGTACTGGGATTACAGAGTGCATTACTGTGCCCCACCGCTTAGGCCCATTTTATAGGAGAAACCAGTGATTCAGAATCCCTTGGCTGAAGTCACAGAAGCAGCGGCTCCTGCCAGTGAGGTCATTTACATGAGGAGCTAGTATCGGGGCGATGCGGCCTGGAGTCGTCCGAAGGTGGGGCAGCTCCTCTATGTGACAGGTGACGCAACCTGTAGCTGCGAGAGGCTGCGCCGGCTCACGGGGAGGCGGCAGTGGCATAGGACAAGGGTCTGGAATGGGCCTTTCAGGCACTCATGCATGCAGGGCCTTTGGCAAGTCAGATAAATCAGAGCCTGTGGAGTCAGCGGCTCATCATGGTACAGGCGGCTGGCTGCCCACCTGGGCGTGCTCACATATTACAGCGTGGTCCCGTGGACCCCGCAGACCAGGCCTTACTGAATCGGGCCTAAGCTGTCATCCATAAAAAGGTGCATTGTTATTTTTATGACCTAATTAAACGCTGACTTACCAGTGATCACAGTCCACTTGCAGAAATGTGGAAGTGCGCAGCTCCCACTTGGTGAGCTGCCAGCCGCGCAGGACGAGCGCTGGCGGGTGGCGCACGGAGCAGCTACGCACGGCCCATCACAGGTGCCAGGGCCCGTCTGGAACCGCCGGTGGGGTCCATGTTTGGCCCTTCTTAGCTGAATCGTCCCTTTCCCCCTGGCCCTGCACTCCCTCCATGGGCTGGAGCTGACACCAGAGGTTCCCATGGTGGGTGTGGGGAGAACCCACTGGCATCTTAAGTCCCCTTCGGAACTTTATTTCAGTAATCCATTTCATGGTGTTGATTGGGAGGCCTCTGTTCTTCCCTTCCTAGAGTCTTGTCCTAAGCAGGAAACAATTGGCATCTCCCCATTATACAGATGGAGAAACTGAGGCCCTGAGAAGAGATGTGCTTTAGACAAAGCCATCCAAATAGTGAGAGAGCTGATTTCTACTCCCAGATCTCCTGGCCCCGAATCCAGCTTCCACCAAGTCTGACCTCACCGCTGTCCTGCTCCTGGGTGCCACTGGCAATAGAGACATGACAGTGAGCCCCCTCTGGGCGCTGGGCACCAGCGATTCAGCCCCCTCTTGGGCTTAGGTCAAACAGTTGGGAAGTTGCGTCCTATCCCAGGTGACCGTGGTGCTATGTACATAACCGCATCTGAGTGCCTTTGGGACTTTCTTGGGGAGCTGGAGGTTGGGGAAAATGGAGTTCTCTGGGCAGATTTGCTCTTGAAGGAGCTGTGTGTGCTGTGAGATCCGGTGTGTGCTCCCGAGTTTCTAAGTAGATGTGTGGGCAGGGTTTGCCATCACACCCCGAGGGAGGAGGGAAGAGGAGAGGGAGGCTGGGCAGGCCAGGAAAGGGGTTCCAGTGGTTAGAGGAAGATAGGTGCCTCCTTCCACTGCTCAAACCCATGGGTCCCTCTCCCTGTTTGCTCACGGATTCACCCACCCATCTGCTCATTCACTTATTAATTTATCCGCTCACTAATCACCCACTGGCTAATCTCACTCACTCACTCACTTACTCACTCACAAACTCAGTTTGCACAGTAATGCTCTGAGTCTCCAATTCATGCCCTCACTCACTCACCCACCCCTTGCGCACACGTGGACTCTTGTTCTATGATTGCCCTGCTTGTCACCCACATCCTCTGCCCTGTCCCTCCAGAACACAAGCGTCCAGGCCCCCATGGCCCCCACCTTCATTCTCTTTCACCTGCACAGGGTCCCTGTCTCCTCCTCCTCCTCTAGGTCAGGAGCCTTCGAGTGATGTCCTCAGAGTGCCTAGAAGGCTGCAGGGTGTGCGAACAGGAAGAGCCCCAACCCTAGGACCAAAGACATGTGGGACGGCTGTAAGATTGGCAGGGCCTGGTCCGAAAGCGAAGTGCAGGGCCCTTGCTCCCCACTCTGAGGGCTGCCACACCTGGGGACCTTCTGAGTATGGCAGCAAGAGAAGAGAGGAGAGACAGGCAGGAAAGGGAATGGGTAGAGGAAGGGGACAGGTAGTGACTGCTGCTGGCTGAGGTGTTTTTCTTCTCCCATGTCTCTGAATGCTTGAACCACCCTTTGAAGTAAACTGAGGTTTAGGCAGAAGAATCATTGACCCAGAGTCACAGTTGGTTAGAGGTAGGAGCCAGGATGTAAAGCCAGGCCTGGAGGGCTTCAGACCTTGTCTCAAGCTGTGTGGGGAGGAGCTGGGGCATGCTGGAGTCAGTGAGGAGGTCCATCCTGGCCAGAGCAGCCAGGGCTGCAGAGCTATTGTGTTGGAGGGACCCAGATTGGGGCCTACAGGTGAGTAGGGGCCCCGGCCCACCTGGCCATTCTGCTGCTGGCCAGTGGGAAACTAGAAGAGAAGTCCCATTCTGGGGTCCACTGGACCAGTATCTGGGCCTGAGATTAGGTTTCCCATTCATGGGCCCAGACCGCTTTATCATTGCGACAACACCACAGGTAGAAGTCAATGATTTAGGAAGTGACTGACTTAGGGCGCTTGGAGCTGGACTGTTAGTGCCTGAGCACGTCCATTAGGTGTCCCCTGCAGAGTAGGGGGCTGGTGGCTTGGAATGGCCAGGCCAGGGATCGATTGGATGCTGAAAACTCAGTGCCTGAAGAAATGATAACCAAGTATCCTGAGTCAGAGCCCCCATAGTGGCAATTAGCACCCCAGGTGTCAGTCAGAGCCGACCAACAGCCAGATCCCTTCAGTGCGTCCAGCCTACCCAGCGGCAGGACGATTAACCATTAACCCCCACCCTCCCTGTGGAGCCTCCACCCCTGCGCCCAGACTCCCAGAAGACACTTTGAAAGGAAAGGAGGCAGAGAAGGGACCTGGGAGGAGGCAGGGGGAGGGTGGAGGGTGGGGGCTGGGGCTCAGCTCAGAGGCTCTAGGGTGGGCATCGCGAGCAGGGCAGGGGTGAGGTGTGGACGCAGGGGAGAATGCGCCTGTCCAAAACCCTGGTCGACATGGACATGGCTGACTACAGTGCCGCGCTGGACCCAGCCTATACCACCCTGGAATTCGAGAACGTGCAGGTGTTGGCCATGGGCAATGGTAGGTGGGGGCAGATATGCCCGTGGGAACAGGTGTGCCCAGGTGTGGGAGCGGATCTTTGGCCCTTGTCTTTGGGGTGGGAGGAGAATGACCAAAAATGGTAGGTTGGTCCTGTAGGCAAGCACAGGTGTTGACAGGGGGAGCAAATGTGGCCAGGGACAGCCACCAGGGGCATTCTGGGTGTCCAGCAAAGTAGATCCCACAGATCACCCCAGGTCCTTCCACAGCCCCGGTGACCTCACTGCTGTCCTGCTCCTGGGTGCCACTGGCAATAGAGACATGACAGTGAGCCCCCTCTGGGCGCTGGGAATCAGCGATTCAGCCCCTTCTTGGGCTTAGGTCAGAGAGCTGGGAAGTTGCGTCCTATCCCAGGTGACCGCGGTGCTATGCACATAACCGCATCTGAGTGCTTTTGGGACTTTCTTGGGGAGTTGGAGGTTGGGGAAAATGGAGTTCTCTGGGCAGATTTGCTCTTGAAGGAGCTGTGTGTGCTGTGTGTGAGATCCGGTGTGTGCTCCCGAGTTTCTAAGTAGATGTGTGAGCGGAGTGCTAGGCTACATGGGGAAACGTGCCTGGGGAGCTACGTTTGCATATATTTGTGTTCTGTGTCCACTTCCGTTTGTATTTCTCCATGGAATGGGTCTGTGCTTATGTCTCCAGGGGTACATGTGTTTGTCCAGCTTGTGTGAGTAATTGACGTATGTGTATACAAGTGTCTGTGGGTATTCGTGTGTGTGCTACCTATGTAGGTCACTGACTGGAAATACCTATGAATGAGATGCATTCATGCACCCTGTGCTTTCTGTGTATACGTCCTGTGTACATTATGCATGTGCCATTTTCAGACCTGTGTGTGTGCCCCTGTGTGCTCAGAGTGAGAGGTTTTGATATTACCAGTTGCCAATCGAGATTTACATCAGAAACATATCTGCCTCTGACCAGATTTTGTTCCTTTGTGGTTCTCCCCCACTTACACACTCACTCCAACATCACAGAAGCATCTCTAGTAGACAGGTTGTCTCCTCTACAAGGAAATGGAGGACAGGAAGAGGCCCAGGAGCCAGGAACCTCCTGGAGAAGGGCTCAATGGGTTCAAACCAACCTCAGAGAAAAAGTGGTGGCTGGCCGAGGTCAGCCTGCCTCTCACTTTCCTGCCATAGGTCTGAGCCACACGGCCAGTGCCAGGCTGTGGCTCGGCTCTGTTCTGGAAAGCTCATCATCAGAAGAGGAAGAAAGAGGTGCAGCTGCTGAGGAAAGGCCTCTAGTCGGTCCCCTCAGGTGCTCGTCTGTCCCTGCTATCCCTGAACTATGTGACCTTGGGCTCCTGTCTTGGCTTCTGTATCTGCTAAAAACCTGAGCTCTTTCTCCCAGGAGCAGTTGGCCAGCTAGCTTCTGGAGGACCTAGAGGTCACGTGAGGGGCCAGGGAAAAACACACTGGAAACAGCAGATGAGTTACTGCTGCACTTGGCAGGGTGTCCCGTGACCCCACAGGGACAATATGTACTGTCACATTCCTGGCCACAAGAAAGCCCAGGAATCGTGGCTTCCTAGGGCAGAGGCCAAGCCCTAGATGTCCCAGAGACATGATGTCCCCACTCTGAAGCCAGAAAGAGCCTTCCTACCTGGGTGAATCTGGCAAGCCATTTTCTTTCCTGAGCCTCAGTTTCCTTATCTCTGAAGTGGGGATAAGTAGCAGCACCTGCCGTCCAGGGCTAGCCTGGGCCACGTAAGATAAGGTTCCTGAGTGCTGAGTCCAGTGACTGGGTCTGGGTCCCCCTTCCCCTGGAATTCACAGCGATTCCCCATCGTTGTGCTGGGGTTATATGAGGTTGTCTTCCAAAGAGTTCTGGGTACATCTTGAGCTGGTGGCTCAAAGGACATCTCCCCACCCAAGGAAATCTCCTCACCCATCCCCCCACCCCGCTGCAGGAGCAGCAGCAGGAAGTCCTAGCTTCTTCAGTCTCTGCCTGGCTGTGTAGTGGGAGCAGTAGTCTCCCGCATCCAGCCCAACTCTTCTACTTAGCAGTGTGACAGTGCTGGACAGGTTATTGTCTTCCCTGGTCCTCATTCTTCCCACCTGGAGAATGGGGGTGGCCGACTGGCCTCGGGGGGGGGGAAGATGACCCACCCCTCTGTACCCATCCAGTCCTTCCCCAGCCTCTTGCTGAGTGGCAGGAAGATGTGGGGTCAGCTCTTGTCTGGGGCTGGAGGAGGGGACCCTGGGGGAGAAAGGGCACCCATGCAGCTTAACAATTATCCCTGCCTCCAGGAATAATTCACCAGGGGGAGGAGGTCGCCCTCCTGGGCACACTGGGAGGCCCAGGAGATGCTCAGCTGGGCAGCAGCAGAGGTGAGATGTGGGCTGCCAGTCAGCTGCTCGGGGAGCTTGCTTCTGCAGGGCAGCCTTCCTCCCACAGACGGGATGCCCAGCACTTCACATGCATCAATTCTCTGAGTCCTCAGAGTAGCCCCAAGGGATTACAGTGTACCCTGCTTTAGCATCAAGGAAACAAAAGCATGAGAAACAAACTACCTTGGCTAATTGTTTGTTACATGACTGAGTGGGGCCAGCTAGGACCTGATTCCAGGCTAAAGAGCTTCACAGTCTGCGTTCCTCTTAGCTGGACATCCCCTTAGGAATCCAAGGCCGGATTCAGAGTTTCTATGGAAACACAAGCGTGTGGACTCTAGTGCACACACGCATGCACTTTTCAGCAGGGGGCAAGAGTCTGTCCTTGGCGGACAGTTTGCTTACAGAAAAGGGGACTCAGACTTTTGTTTTTCAAGTGCTGAGATTTTTTTTTTTAAATCTGCAGATGGGTCATTTGACTTAGATAAGCTCGAAGTAAAGAAAAAGAACTTAACCAAGGCCACCAGTAACTTCATGACAGTACTAGCACAAGGACCCTGGACCCCTGGCACCCAAGCTGGGCTCCCCTTTGTGGTAGCTTCCAATCTCCCCCTCCTTACATTTACATAGGTGTGGGTGTCGCACCCCTGGGCGGGGAGGCCTTGGAGGGTTGCCCAGGCCTTGGCACACCACCCCCAACACCAGGAGAGGAATGTATTTTCTCAGTGCAAGTTTTCCCTGCACCCTGCCAGCACAGCATGGACACAATCTGAGGTTCACCCAGCTCTGGTCACTCAGAAAAAGGGACAGCCCCTGATTCTGAGGGAAACTGGGCAATCTTCATCTTTCTATGGCAGCCTCTGCCCAACTATGAGTCTACAAGGGCCAAATGTACCTGAAAGTGGCCAGACGTTTGCTCCTGCATCCTCCTGAGGAAGGAGCAGGCCCTTTGTAGATGTGAAATCGAGGTTCCAAAAGACCAAGTAACCTTCCCAAGGTCCCAGCACAGAAATGGCCCCAGGTCTGGTGCAGATCCCCAAAGGCCACTGGTTTCTGACTCCCCACCTTCCTAACTCCCTTCTCTTCTGGTACAGATACATCTCCATCAGAAGGTGCCAACCTCAATGCACCCAATAGCCTGGGCGTCAGTGCCCTCTGTGCCATCTGTGGGGACCGGGCCACCGGCAAGCACTACGGTGCCTCAAGCTGTGACGGCTGCAAAGGCTTCTTTCGGAGGAGTGTGAGGAAAAACCACATGTACTCCTGCAGGTGAGGACCCCCACTCTGGCCTTTATTTCTTCAGCTGGAAAATGGGTATCTTCCTGCTGGGTGGGTCCTGGAAACATCTGCCCTTCATAGTCTTCCAGATTCTTCTGGTTTCTTAGGCCTCGTGGATCTGGGCGAGAACATCTATTTGAGCAGCCCTATTTTCTTACCCTAAAGAGCATAGAACCTGTCCTCCAACCTGACACTTGTCCCAAGACAAATAGGAGACTGGCTCCCAGCCTTTCCTTCTCCTCCAAGGCCTTCCAAGGCTTTAAAAACTCCTCTTTCAAAAGCATCTACTGTTTTGCATAAGAACAACAATAAAATCTTAGCAGCTGTCAGTTGTGAGCACTGGCCAAGTACAGATCCTACACAAGCCCCATCTACGCGTTATCTCATTGTCTGCTGTTAGTACCCCATGGAGTTGGTTACTGCTATCTTTCCCATTTAATGCATAAGAAAGCTATTGCTTGGAGGGCTAGGGTTTTTCCCAGGCTTCCCCCAAACCACCATGCATCACCACCTCTACCTTAATCCCTAACCCCGCCTCAGGGTCTCTGTGGACAAGGACTGACTTGAAGCCAACACCAGGGCCTGCTACAGTCTCTGCACACTCACAAGACATCGTAGCATAGATCTGGCACTTAGGAGACTGAAGCTCCCAACTCAGCTCTGCTGATAGCCAGCTGAGTGACCCCGAGTCATCTGCTGTTGCTTTCCCTGTGTTTGGCAGGGTAGACTGGACTCTCGGAGAGTCCCTAGGATCCTGCAGCTCCTAACCAGTCTGCATGGGGACTCCCTGGGTGCAGAGAGGGAGCAAGGAGACTAGGGCTCAACCTCATTTGTCTTAAGAGAGGAGGCTGGGCCTGCTCCACCCAACCACCTAAAGCCCTCCACAGATTCAGCCGGCAGTGTGTGGTGGACAAAGACAAGAGGAACCAGTGCCGCTACTGCAGGCTCAAGAAGTGCTTCCGGGCTGGCATGAAGAAGGAAGGTAAGCTCAGCCCTCCCGCAGCCCCGCTGCCCCACCTGCACCAACTGGGAGGTCCACGTCTTTTTACAACTGTAGCCACACTTTATGGCTGGGTGACAGGCCCCAGGGTGACTGGCTAATGGCTGAGAAGAGGGAGGGCCTGGGGATCTGACCACAGGGAGCGGCTGGGGTTGGTCTTGAGAAAGATTCAGAGATAAGCTCCCCCTGAGCTGCGCAGGCTCCCAGCAACTGCCACCCGGCTCTCCGGTGCCAGCCAGGGCAGCCAAGTGTGTGCTCTCCCTTAATCTAGTATTTCTAACATTTGGAAAAGCAGCGCGCATGACATCCCAGCCCACGCAGACTCCCCTGAGGTACACAGTGGGGACTCCGCTCCTGAGTTTCTTGTCCAGGGACAAGTGCCTCAGCCCCTTTGTTCTCCTTCTTGGGTGCTGGGTGACCTCCAGGATTTTCCCAGCGTAGACAGTGGGAACAAGGTCAGAGATTGACCCCAGATGGAGGGGACAGGGATGGCGGAGCACGGTATCCATTCAGGGTTTTCCAGGCCGCCTGCTACCTGCAGGTACCAGTCTAGGCTGCGCTCTCTCACCTTTGGGTCTCATGACCGCTCCATGTAGCTGGACCCTGCTTTCCATGGGTGGGAAAACTGAGGCCCACAGGAGCTACGCACCAGCTGGAGACCCTATGTTCTGTTAGTGGAAGAGCTGAGGTTCAAATCCAAGCTCTATGATACTTGGACAGCACTTCGACACCCCAGATCTTGTACCCTCCAGGCCCTGAGAAAGTTTAAAAATTGTTTTCAGCCCAAAATCAGAAAGCAAAATTCTTTCACATGCTTTTCAAAGTAAAGAATTTATTTGTAAATCTCTTTAATTTCTTCTTCTCGATGCTCCTTCTCCAGCTCTGGGCCAACCCCAGGCCTGTACTTCTAGCCCATCATTATGTCTTACTAGCCGAGCCTCCAGTCAAGTCCTGTACATGGACAGGCACACACACACACACACACACACACACACACACACACCAGCCCAACAGGAACTCAGGAACTCAGCCCCACCCAGGCCACCTGAGGAGGGAGAACATGATTCTGGTACCCTCCTTGTCCCCTGTCTCTTATCCCCTGTCCCCTGCCCATAAGTCCCTGTGTTCTTTGCTCCTTTACTCAGGAACATCTATATCTCATCCCTATAGGCCTTAGGTTGAGCTGGAGGGTTTTATTAGAAAAATCAGGGCCTGAAGATTTTGCTCAGTGGTTCTCCAATTGCCCCTTCCCTGCTTATCCAAGTCTTCCGTGGAGCTGAGACGCCCACGCCCACGCTCTCCTCCAAGCTGAAGACCACTCTGTGGCACAGCAAGTGTTGCAAGCAGAGATGTGGTGCATTTTTATGACTACCAGAGACAAGACTGAGAACTGCAGTGTAAGGACCTAATGTCCATGATTCTAGCATTCCAAAAGCCTAGGATTTGAGGTGCTGTGATTATCCAGAGAAGGTGTTCATAAGGCGCTGTTTGAAGGAATGAATCTTTGTCCCATAGAAACATCAGCATGTGGAAGAGAGCTAGCAACAGGTGGTTAACTATCTAGGCACCCTGTGGGCTGGCCCTACATGGTGGACAGTCCTTGTTAAATATCCAGAGGGAAGTCTCCATCCCCTCTGTGGTCCAGTTTTCCCATCTGCAAAGTGAGGGGGGTATATAATGATTCACAGAGCTACAGACTCCAGTCCCAGATCCTAGGGTGCAGGGGGAGTCCTAGAACATTCAGTCTTATCCTGACCTTGAAAACAGATTCCTGTCTTTTAAGCCAGGAAAAGGGGCATTCTACCAGGAGAGCAGCAGATTCCCTGGAGGGGAGTAGAGTGGGTTAGTAAACAATGGGACTTATTTGCATGCCTGTTTTATCTATCTATCTATCTATCTATCTATCTATCTATCTATCTATCTATCTACCTATTTTTCAAAACCAGGGATTGAACTCAGGCCCTTGCGCTTCCCAGGGAAGTGCTTATTCTATTGAGCTATCTCCCTGTCCCCCCTTTATGCCTGTTTTAATGAGGACAATGGTACATGATAGCTTTGAAACTGGTTCACAATAGCACAGTATACCACAGTCCCTGCCACCAAGCCTTGGAAAGTAGGGTTTTGCTAACTCCATTGCTCTAGTCTACCAGTCCCCAGCACCTGCTCAGCCTGATGGGAGCAAGTGAGAGTTGGAGAAGCCACACTGCCTAGGAGAGTTGAGACACGTTTTCATTTCTTTCCATTAATGGTGAATCTCACCAGAAGATTTGAGGGCCGGAATCTAAGAGTGGTTGTTGAAGATCAGAAAGTGAGAGCTGCTGACTGTGGCCCTTTCATTCCCCACCTCCCCCAGTACCTAGCTGGGTCTAGAAGTCATCAAGTCTAAGCCCTACTCCACTTCAAGGTAGGAGTAGGGCAGAGTCAGTTCTAGAACCCAGACCCCTCTGAACTGAACAGGGAGACATCAAGCTCCCTGGAGTAAAACTTGTGGTGATCCCTTCTGGAGACAATGTTCTGGCCTTGATTCTGAAATTTCCTCTCCACTTCTGGGAGGGCTTTAAATTCCCCTGGCTGGTCTGCTCTGATCAGAGGATATCCCTGCTGTGACAGGAATAGCCTTCCTTAGATGGCAAAGAATACTGAGGGAGAAACCCAAGAGCCTGGGAAGCTATAGCAGGTGGAGAATTCTGTCCTGTAACTCAGGCCGGGCAGATGGACGCTGCCTGGCCTCACTGTCAAGCCCATAACCAGTATCCAGATGGTAGCATCAGAAGCCCAGAGGATTCAGGAGAGGCGGGCTGGTGATGGGCCAGGACCATCTAATGAACCTTTCCTTGGAAGCCTGGCCGAGCACTCCAGGCCTCACGAGGGTCCTCTAGGAAAACAGGCTCATCTCTCTCTGCCTCTGGCTGCATCAGTTAATATTCAATGAAAGTTACATTAGGTCCCCGACCCTGCTAATACTGAACAAACACTTGGAAAACATCATTCCGTGACTGAGCTCTCCCTGGGCACTGATAAGGCCAGTAACCTTGAGGAACCCTATCCACAGCTGCTGACTGTGGCCCTTTCATTCCCTGCCTCCCCTGGCGCCCTGCCGGGTGCGGCTGTTGCCAGGGAGGGGTGTGGTGGGCTGGGCAGGGGAGAGGTGAAGGCAGCTTCCCTGCCTGGCATCTCTACTGTACCCCGCTGACTTTTATGCTTAGCTTTTAACAATGTATAGAATTAGTAGGAAGTTGAACAGCTGGGTGTCAGCAGTCCGTGGAGAATGGAGGTGTTGGTGAGGTGAGAGTAAGCACCATCTCATCGATGCCTCCTGTGCCCTGGGCTATGTTAGGTTCCAGGGTGACGGCAGTAAACCAGAGTGCTCTTTCTGGCTGTCTGGAGTTTCCTGTGTCACAGGAATACAAGCACTAAAGAAATTAACAAATAACTCTGCAATAGGTACCTTGAAGAAAAATAAAGCAGAACAATGGGGCAGAGTCTGAAAGAGGGCCTGCTCTGGCAATCAGGGGAGGAGAAGCTGTCTGATGAGGTGACATGAGGAAGGGGAATTAAGCCCCACAGAAAGGGGACTCTGGGCAGCACACACAGCAGAAGCAAAGGCTCTGAGGTGGAGTGTGGTTCGTCAGGAGAGAAGCCGTTTGGGCAGGGACGGAGTGGCTGAGTGGATGTTGATACAAAGGGGGTGGTGAGAGTCAGAGAGGACAAGCTCCAAAGTGTATCTGGAGGATCCTTCTGTCTACTGGGAAGAGCTCAGCTCCAAGGTCAAGGCCAGACGCCAGAGACACCTGTGGAGGTGTCCCTCATCTTGGGTTCCTCCCTTCTGCCCCTTTCCACCAGGGGGCGCCTGCCAGGCCTGACCAGAGGAGCTGCAGGACCCATTTTATAAGGATTAATGATAACAGCTGGGAGTAAACCAATGTGGAGAAAGGAGAGATTGCACCAAGACCCAGGCTGGAGGGACTAGGAGAATCCACCTTCAGGTCCTAGGATGAGAGGGAATAGAGGGAGCAGGCTGAGGGGAAAGCTTTGGGTGAGGAAGGGAGGCTCCAGGAAGATACTATTCCACCGGCACAAAGTGAGGGGCATATTCCTGGCAGGAGCCCTGCTTTCTGCAGGCTTCTCCTCCCTCCTTCCTCTCAGCAAATCCTAGTTCCCCAGGGTAGCCCTGTTGGTGCCTGGGGTGGACCGGATGGTGGGAAGGCTGTCTGATATCTTGGGTCTGGATGCAGATGGGGATGGATGCTGGTGGGGTCTGTGAGGACAGAGGCCCCTGATCCCTGTGTTCTAAAAGAGTGGTCAGCACAGGCCAGGAAGGAGGTGGCCTCACCTTTCAGACTGGGAGGTTGAGTCAGGCGTGTGGTGGACAGGCTGCCAGGAAGGTGGCTTCTCCAGGTCACCGCACCCACAGCTTCGGCCCGGTGTTCAGGAATCCCTGGGTCGGCTCTGGCAGTCAGGGGGAGGAGAAGCTCTCCATTCTGTGGTGACACGAGGAAGGGGCCTTAAGCCCTACAGAAAGGGGACTCCAGGCAGCGCACACAGCAGAGGCAAAGGCTCTGTCGTCTGGAGCTGTTTCTTTTGCTTTCTTTTTTCTTGTACACTTTCACTTAGAGAGAAACAGTCTCCTAAACAGAGCCTGAAGATCTGTGACCTCAGCAGAGCTCTCCTCAGTACTCCACACCTGCCTCAGCCCTCTGCCATCATCCGTGCCCCTGGCCGTGGGCCAGTCATGTCCGCAGGAGCTCCCCACTGTGAAAGGGCTGCTCTGGTGCCTAGAAAGCTCTCCTCCAGGCTGAGTTAGATCACAGCTCCCAATTGCCTGCATGCTGATCAGGGCTCCATGCTGTGGGTGCCCCCTTGCCCTGCCACCCCTGCTGACATCCCCCTAGCTCTTGGATGCCCCAGGGTAGAGCTCTCTCCTCCACACCTGCCCTGCTCCACTTCCTTTCCCTTCATATCTCTCTCTCTCTCTCTCTGCCTTTGTAGCTGTCCAGAATGAGCGGGACCGTATCAGCACACGGAGGTCCAGCTATGAGGACAGCAGCCTACCCTCCATCAACGCGCTGTTGCAGGCGGAGGTCCTGTCTCAGCAGGTATGGCCCACCATCTCACCTCCATCCACCATGTCCCTCGCTTCCTCCATCCATCCTCACCCTTTCCAGCCAGGGCCTGGAGCTGAAGAGGGAAGGGGCCTCAGATGCCACATCAGGGAAACTGAGTCTAATGCCATAGCCAGTTCAATAGCCAAGACAGAGCTCACCCTCAGGCTGGGGTTCTCAGCACTGTCCAGTTCATCTGGCAGCTCAGTCACAGGCCAAGCAGGACTTTGCTCTCGCTGAGGGCCTGAGAAGAGCCCCAGGGAAGCAGAGGGTTGTTGGATCCAGTTGGCAAATGGGGTTCAGCCAACCCTTTGCTATGTGACCTGAGAAAAGGGTGGTGATTGTTGCCTCACTAGTGACAAGGACCCCTGGGGCTCTAAGGGGCTGGGGGAGGAGAAGGCAGGAGCAGTAGCAATCCATAAGGGACCCCCTCCCTTGTCTTGGGATCCTCCCTTCTTTCCAATGGGCTTCCTTCAGAGCTAGAAGTACACACAGGGAAACTTTGCAGGGAGCAGGCTTTGTGCCGAGGACAGAAAGTGGGAGGCTGCCACTTGCAGCACTCTCTTGGTGTCTCCCAGATCACCTCCCCTGTCTCGGGAATCAATGGTGACATTCGAGCCAAGAAGATTGCCAACATTGCAGACGTGTGTGAGTCTATGAAGGAGCAGCTGCTGGTGCTGGTCGAGTGGGCCAAGTACATTCCGGCTTTCTGTGAGCTCCCGCTGGACGATCAGGTGAGGGTGGGCATGCACAGGGGGCAGTGTCAGAACAGGGGGCTACGCGGGTCCTTCTGGTCCTTCTGGGATGTTATACAGCAATGTACTGGTTGACTTATTCAACAGAACACACATAACACTCATGGTTGGCCAGATTGTTTAAATTAGGAATATTAGCTCATTAAATCCTCCCAGTGCTTTATGAGGTAGGTACTATCATTCTTCCCGTCTTAGAAGTGAGGAAATGGACAGAGAGCGTAACTCGCTTGAGGCCCCAGACCTGATATCCAGTACAGGTGGGATTAAAACTAGTCAGGAAAGCTTTGAAGTTCTAAGTTCTGGCACCTCACCCTAGCACTGCATAGCTTTCCTGGGGGGTTGATAAGGACCCAGGCCCAGGGATGTGGAGGTTGGCTGAAGCCCTGGCTCTAAGGCCAGTTCCCTGGGCCACTAGTTAGTTTGCTCCTCTCTCTGACCCTCTCTGCTTTCCTATCTGCCAAATGGGAATTATTCCCATTTGCTGTTGGGAAGACTGAGGATGCACTTGGGATTTTTTTCTTACCATTTTTTATAAAAAGGCATAAAAGGATTAAAAGAAAAAAAGCTTTAAGGTATACCAAAGCAATAAGAATGCAGCCCCTCAAAAGAGAGAGGAATATCATATTCTGAGACTGGGTAAATTTATAGCAGATTGGAAGGTAGAGATCTATAGAATTTTCAGAAAGAAGGGATTTAATTTATAGATAAAAGGTGACAACTCTTTCTACAAAGGAAGGGTAACAAGTCTGTGTGAAAAGAACAGGATGGTGGAACGCACATAGTGGGACCACAGCTGGCCTCCCCAGTGTTGGTTTCTCCCTTGTGCCCACCACAATGATATAACTCAGCCTTTTGTTTCCTCAAGTACCTTCTCTGGAGTACTGAGAATGTCCCTGGGGAAAGGCGCTGGGGAGGGATAGTGTGTCTGGGGACAGGTGAGCCCCTGAGATACTGCATGTGACAGCTCTGGCCAGAGCAGCCCTTGGCCTCTATGCACATGTTCCCACCTGGCCAAGGACAGCTGGGCCTGGACATATGGCCAGTGTTGGAGGAAGCCCAGGAGGCTGAAAGCCCAGGACACTGGCCTCTGGAAGCTTCCAGAAGACTCACAGTTAGGCAACTGCTCTCTATGGAACCAGGTCTTCCAAACTCCTTTGGCTACAGCCTCTGGGGCTGCTGTGAGGCTGGCCAGTGGTTACACTAGGAGAATCCTGGCTTGGCTGCTCCTCAGCTTCACCTGTGACTAGACCAGAGACTTCTTCCCTGGGTTCCTCCCTCCCTTAGGACAATTGACAGGGTAGGGATCTTCCCCAAACTGCCCCTACCATCTCTCCAGCTCATTGTGCTCTGGCCCCCATCCCTCTGCTGGAGAGTCTGCATTAATGTTTAATCCCCCCTGTTCCTTCCCAGGGGCTTAGCAGGACAACAAGATACCCCCAAGCTGAGCAATTGTTAACCTCAATTTCCCACCCAAACCTCCCTGGCTGGGGCTCAGAGCATTCTCAGAGAGCAGTGATGGGTAGCCAGTAACACAGGACAATCATTAACGCTGCCACCCCCTGCCTGCCCACCTCCCAGTACAACTGCCATGTCTGAGGTGGACCCAGGGACCCATTCATAGTGTACAAGTAGCCCATCTTGCCCAGCCTCAGAGATCTGGGAACATTGTCCTCCAAAGGACACCATAGTGAAATCGACATTGTTGTAGAAAGCAGCTTCCAAGCTGGTGTGCATCTTGGTTTGTGGACATCTGTCCACTGAGACCTACAAGGCTGGGTATGACTGATAAGAGGATTGAGACTGGGGAGAGAAAGTGTCCTATTTCCTTCCTATTTCCTTCTTTCCTACCTTATGTACTGTCAAAAGCACAGAGCAAGGCAGCCTCAGAGCTGTGACTGAATCTGGGTTCTTTGTCTTGAAGTCTTGGAGCTACTGGGTTGGCTGGAACTCTGCATAAGAACTTGGATGATCTGAGTGTTTGGTCATAAGCACCTTGCTTCTCTTTGCACTGTTTAGAGAGATTGGGTTTGCATCTCCAAGATTCCACATTTTGTATTTTTAAGTCTTCCTCATAAGATTCTGGCTATGAGACAATGGAAGGGGTAAGGACACATAGCTGGGCAGGAGGGGGTAGATCTAGAGAAGAAGACAAGTTGTTGCCTTGTGCATTCATTTTTTCTCTGTCTCTCTCCCTTCCTCCCACCCACTCATCCATTCATCCATGCATCTATGCATCCATCCATCCAGCCAGCCAGCCAGCCAGCCAGCCAGCCAGCCAGCCATCTATCCATCCATCCATCCATCCATCCATCCATCCATCCATCCATCCATCCATCCATCCATCCATCCATCCAACAAATATATACTGAAACTTATTATATGCCATAGTTTTTCTATACTTTATAACAACTTTACCTCCTTAGAAAGGCCTTTCCTGACCTCCCAGATAATACAGCTACTCTTGTCCCATGCCCATTGCCATACAGACTTCTTCCATCTTTCCTTCCCTCTCTCCCTCCTTCCTCTCTGTCTTCCTTCCCTCTCTCCTTCCCTCCATCCCTCACAGCACTATCACCTCTGTCCTATTTCCTTCTTTCCTACCTTATGTACTGTCACCCTACACTGTGTGAGTTCTATAAGGTCTGTAAGGTTAGAGAATCAAATGAAGGAGGGAACAGTACAACTTTAACCTTCCTCATCCACATTGCAAGGGAACCTCCACTCCCCAGCCCCACTTCACACACTAGGTGCTCTAGTCTAGCCCAAGTTCGGTCCTCACACAAGTGTTCAGGCAGATGCCTTCATAGGCAGGGCAGTGTGCTCTGTGTCAGCCAGATCCTGGCCTCAGACTTCAGTCTTCATAGGCTGCTGCTTCTCCCCACAGGGAAGGGGCCTGGCCACTCTTTGCTGGACCTGTGCCTTGGGGCAAGCCAGTTCTGAAAAACAATACCCACATCCAAATTTCTATACTGTTCCCTCTGAATACTGGGATCTTACAACTCCAAGTAGACAGATACCCTGGAGATTTTCTGGACCAGTGATTTCCCAAAGTCAGTTGAACTGAGTCAACTGGGGAGCTTGTTGAACACAGATCCTTGAGTGCTCCTGCCCCCCACACATCCAGAAGCAGAATCTCTGATAGTTGAGCCTACTAATCTGTTTCTAGAAAGAACCTTTCAGGAGTCTCTGTAGCTGATCCAGGGGTAGGAGCTTGGTATCCACAGTTTTCAAACACATAGCTCAACAGAATATTTTGAGAACAGGATGAAAGCCTTTGAACTTTTGCTCAAAAGAGTGCTCAGCATGTGTTTCCTATACTTTCTCCAGGCACACAGATGAGGCCCAAGTTCCCAGCAGATTAAGGGCAGAGTCAACAGGAGCCACCTCAGCTCTGAGGGTCTCTGCTATGCTCATTCCTTTCCAGGGGCCAAGTTTCATCAGTCATGGATAGAAGGCAGCAGTTTTATGACTCACACTTCATAGTTCAGGCAAATGGGGCAGCAGGGAGCATTAAGCTGTCCGTCCTAAGGCTGTGAAGTTAGCTGGAAGCAGTTTTCTCAGGGTGGCAGATGCCAGATTCTGTCCCCTCTCTCTTCCAGGTGGCCCTGCTCAGAGCCCATGCGGGTGAGCACCTTCTTCTGGGAGCCACCAAGCGGTCCATGGTGTTCAAGGATGTGCTTCTCCTAGGTGAGGAGGCTGCCTGTCCCAGATGGGTCTCTATGGAGACCCATACCTTATGCAGAGCATGCCCAAGCAAAGGCTGTCCTTATGATTGGATGCAGAGTGAAAGGACGAGATCAAGCGTGGCCCTGTCCCCAGGCTTACCAAAAGAGGACGCCAGGGCTCAGTTCTCAACTGGATCCTAACCCACATGCCAGGAAGGGATCGCCCATGCATTCTATCATTCTTTCTGCAGTAGGACCAAGAGGAGGCCAGGAACACGCGCTGTATACCGCGGCTGTGCTACGTGCTTGTAATACAGCAATGCTATGGTGATAGTGCACACCTATCATCCCAGCACGCCAGGAAAGGACCGCAAGTTCCAGCCCAGCAACTTAAATACTTAGTGAGATCTCATCTCAAAATAAAAGTGAAAAAGGGCTGGGGATATTCAAAGGCCCTGGGTTCAATCCCAGCACTAAACAAATGGATTCTAGCTCCAGAATCGGGTCCCTTAAATTTGGTGTTTAAATTTGGGCCTCCCTAGTGGCCCTTGAATGTTTCCAGTCTTGAGTCATTGGTAAAGGAATCCTAGGTGATACGAAGGGAGGCCTGAAAAGCTAAGTTTCCCATGTAAGCCAATTTCAGGCACCTTTATTATCTGAGTCTGGTTTGTCATCTGTGAAATGGTTGTGGTGACCTCACAGGTCCTCCTGCAGGACACAAGCTGCATTGTCACCTGCAAACCCCAGCATGAAATGATTGCCTTTTCTCTCTCCCTCCCAACCCGCCAGGCAATGACTACATCGTCCCCCGGCACTGCCCGGAACTGGCTGAGATGAGCCGAGTGTCCATTCGCATCCTTGACGAGCTGGTGCTGCCCTTCCAGGAGCTGCAGATCGATGACAATGAGTATGCCTGCCTCAAAGCCATCATCTTCTTTGACCCAGGTACCGTTCTTACCTCCTAACTCTGTGATGGTGAGCCTTTTAGAACGTTCAATGTTACAAACGGTCCACTGTGGCATGTGTGCTGTAGCTTCACCACCACTATCCTAACTCGACTCTGATACCCCAGACTCTCTGTTAGACTGTCTCCCCTCTCCCCATTTCATCTATTGACTTTTATATCTATTTCTTGGGGGTTTCTAGGAATCAAACTCAGGACCTTGCACTTTCCAGGCAGGCACTATACCACTGAGCTATATCTCCAACTCTAAATCTGCCTTTCAAACACAACATCCTTGTAGTCCCATCATTGTGCAAAGCCTCCTTTCACTCCCCAGTGCCAAGGTTCCATGGTCTTAGAGGTTCATGTCCATCCCTCCACATGTTAGAGTGGACCTACTGTGTGCTGGACGCTGTCCACATATAAATCACTTCTAGTGGGAACAGCAATGAAGAAAAAAATGACCATTGTGCTCAATGTTCACTGGAAGTTTAAAAATCTTCTGAAGATTATCTTATTAACTGAGATAGGCATTGTCAGGGGCTTCATTGCGAAAATAAGGAAACTGAGGCGCCAGGGGACGATGAACTTGATCAGCATAACAAAACCAGAAGATGACAGTGCTTTGATTTGAACTTCAGACTCTCATCCGTCTATGCTGAGCTCTTTCTCGAGCCTTACATGCCACACACTGTTGTCCATTTCCTGGAGGGTGAGATTTCTGGTTCTGATTCTTCTAAGAGCTTGGCCTCGGCTGTATGTTCTACCGTGCCTGGCATGAGCCTGGGTGGGGAGAGACCACTCCGTAACATGTGTGGGATTAGTGTGGGGTTATGGTGCTGAGTCAGGGTTCCCAGCCTGCTCAGGAGGGTGGGAGACTCCACCCAGTCTGGTGTGTAGGAGGTGCTCAAGAAAGCTCCTTGACTGAATCAGAGCACATAAACAGGCAGTGGAGAAAGTGTACTGGAAACACAGGCAAACACTTCCTGCCACTTCCTTTATCCATAATTATTTTTATGGCAGTAGAGATTAAAGTACAAAAAGTAAAAAGCATTAGGCTAGGATGTAGAATTTACTCACTAGTTTTTTGGGTTTTTTTTTTTTTATTCAATCTTTCCTTCCTCTCTCCATCCCTTCCTTCATTATCCATTCAACAAACATTGACCATGATTGAGTCTGTGGTGAGCTGCTCAATTAAAATGGCAGAAGGAGACCTGTGCCTGCTCACACAGTGCTCACAGTCTCATGGGAGAGATAATTCCAGCCTGTGTGGTCAGCAGTGATGGAGGACATGTAGGGCATGAGGGTCAGATTATGTGAACCTAGGAGGGTAGGGTGGAGAAGACGCCCTAGAGCGGGTGAAGCCCCAGCTAAACCGGAGATGAGAGCAGGCAGGGAAAGGGAGAGTGGTCCAAGGCAGCAGAGGCAGCGCATGCTGGGCCCGGCTCATGGGGCCTCCACTGTGGGTCAGAAAATCAAGGTCAACCCCACAACTCTGCCAACAACTGGCCTTGTGACCCGAGGCAAGTCTTTTCCTTGCCTCATGCCTCAGTTTCCCTATGGGTAAGATGAGTGTGCCCTGATGGGTCTATTTCTAAGATACCAAATGCAGCAGTGGGTGATAAGAGACCCCCATCTTCTGTCTCTTATCTCCCACCGCTGCATTTGGTATCTTAGGAAGAAACATGAGCCAGACTTGTCTTTACCCAAATCTAAGAAGGCCCCACCTGTGCTCATGTGCTGTGGTTGTTGAACACTCTGAATCTCCGTTCCAGGACTGCTGTCAAGTCCCAGTGCAGCATTGAGTCACTGAGTTCCCCAGCCTGGGCCCTTCGAGTCAGGGGACCCCAGGCCCTTACCTACCTCTCTGCCATCCCCTCCCATTGCAGATGCCAAGGGGCTGAGCGACCCAGGCAAGATCAAGCGGCTGCGTTCCCAGGTCCAGGTGAGCTTGGAGGACTACATCAACGACCGCCAGTACGACTCCCGCGGCCGCTTTGGGGAGCTGCTGCTGCTGCTGCCCACGCTGCAGAGCATCACCTGGCAGATGATTGAGCAGATCCAGTTCATCAAACTCTTTGGCATGGCCAAGATCGACAACCTGCTGCAGGAGATGCTGCTGGGAGGTCCGTAGAGCCCCGGAGGGGTGCTGGGGACACCTGAGCAGGAAATGATCCCTGTGCAGGCCTGAGCTTGCCTCCATGATCTCCTCCATGTGTGGCTCTGGGCAACTTGCCTAATCTGCCTGGCTCTCAATTTCTTCATCAAAAGAATAGGGACAAAGACAGACGTCCTTTAGTTCAGGCTCTGAAAGTCTAGCCCATGCCACTCACTGTTTTAAGTGCTGGAGGCTCAGCAGGGAACAAGATCTCGGCCTTCCTTCAATGTGTGTACACACGTACAAGTGTATGTGGAAGGCTTACAGGAACAGACAATAACTAGATTTTAAAATTTTATTTATTTAGTACAGGATCTACAGGATCTCACTGCACAGATCAGACTCGTAGTGATTCTCCTCTTTTCAGCCTCCCAAGTGCTGAGATTACAGGTGCACCACCATGCCCAGTCTCATTTGCTGTCTCAGCATGCCCCAGGGGCAGGGCTGGCATGGCAGGCTGGGGATCTAACCTCTAGCCTTTGCATCTGCTTCAGCAGGAGCTTTAATCTGCTGAGCTATTTGGCCAGCCTTTAACTTCCAATTTTTAAATAAATAGGTACCATGATACAGTTTAACCAAAAAAAGCCCTGTTTGGATGAATAGGCCAACAGAGACCTCGCTAGAGGGGTGACTTTGGTGCTGAGACCTAATGGCTAACAGGAAGTAGAAGACTTAGAAACCAAAAGAAGAACATTCCAAGCAGAAGTAACTCATTCCAGGCCCTGCAGCAGGAGAAGGTTATGTGTTTGAGAAGGAAGTATCAAGTTGTGAAATGGTGGAGTTGTATGAGATAAGGACAGAGGTTAGGGAAAAACAAAATTGTTAACCTGTGGCTTCATAGGCCATGGTAAAAAATTTAGACTTTATTCTCATTGCACTTGTTGTGAAAACAATCAGACTAGTGTTTTAAACAAATCACTTGGATTTCTGAGTAGAGAATAAGCTTCAAGGGGTACAAGGTAGAAGCCAGAGAGCTCTGGGAATGTGAGTTTCTCTAGTCGTGGGAAGGGTGGGGGAGGCTTGGATCATGGAATTGAAGTGGTAATCAAGACAAACTTGATTGTTTACAGTGTCTGGAGAAAGAACCCACAGAATATGCCAATGGATCGGGGGGGGGGGAGCAATGGAGAAAGGAAAATTCAAGGGTGAAGTCTACATTTTTGCTTTGGGCAGCAGAAATGATGATGGAGTAATTTACTGAGATATGGAGCACTGAGTCAACCAGCTTGGGGCTAAGGTGTTCCCAGGAGATCCAATAAGTGGATTTAAGTGGAACCTGAAGGACTGCTAGGTATCTACCCTGAGCCGTCAAGGTGGCAGCTAAATGTACAAGTCTGAGGCTCAAACACAAGGTGAAGGCAGTGCTGTGACTTTGAATCATTAAGAAGTTATAAGAAAAGAAACACTGTTGAGGAAGATTAGCCAGAGAGATGGGAGCAACATGGGAAAATCCCAGAACCCGAGAGAAGAGTGTGTTTTCTGGAAGACAGCACATTTAATGGCATTAAATTCAACAGAGACAGGGGAAGACGGGAGAGGGAAAGTGTCCATTGGATGGCAACATGGTGGCTCTTGGTACTGTGTGGGATGGGATCAGAGGGTTATGGGAGTGTAAGCCAGACTGAGGTGTTACACAGGAGGTGGGGGTGCGTGGGAAAGTGGCAAGTGAGGTCACAGAAGACAATCCCATGAAGGGAGATCTGAGGGAGTTGAGGATGGCCTCAAGCAGGGGTTCATACTGATGGGCCCTGGAATCCTGGCTGGACTAAATGAAAAATAAGGACAGAGTGATAGTGAGAAGTGGGGATGAGCAGATGCATCACCACAGGAGGCCTGAAGGACTTTTGCAGGGATCATTCCAGAGGGGTGAGCTAGAAAGATGGGAGGAGAAACAAGTGCGGAGGCTTGGAGTGGAGGTTTGGACAAGGTGTAGTTAGTGCTAACACAGGGCAGTTTTTCTCAGCCTGATATTTGCGGCTGGCTACTTCTCTGCTGGGAGACTTTTTTGTGCATTGTGTAGCTACATCTCTAGCCTCTGCCCAGGAGATTCCAGTAGCACTTCTGTAGTGATGATAGCCAAAAAGGTCCACAGGTATTGTCACATGTCTCCCAAGAAGTCAAAATTATCCCCAATTATCTACCCCCAATGACTATCCCCCACTGGTGACTTTTTCCCCCTTCAATATGGGGGACTGAACTTAAGCCTTTTGCACCCAGCTACATCCTCGGCCTTCTTTAATTTTGATTTTGAGACAGACTCTTGCTAAGTCACTAAGTTGTCCAGGGTGGGCTTAAATTGTAATCATCCTGCCTCAGCCTCCCCAAGAGCTCAAACTACAAGCATGTGCGACCACATCCAGCTAGTAGTCTATTTCATTTTCATACTGACCCTGAGAATATGTGGCTGTTACAAATCAGGTGTCACTGGGAATAACAGAAGTGTGTGGTCTGTTGCTAGATAGACTTGGGTACATTAATCTTTTTGGATGCATTATTTTATCTGTAGAATGGGATAGTCTCTAGGATTAAATTATGTAAAACATAAAAAGTGCTCTATTTTTTTTTATTTTTATTGAAGAACAAATAGCAATGAGACAGTTTCAAGACAAATTAACAGGACAGATTCGACAAATCAATGAAAAGTGCTCTAAATTAATGCCTATCATATGTTAGATGCTCAATAATTGTTAAGACAAAGGATATGAAAAACAGGAAGGATCACTATGAGTGTGATCTGTGTAATAAGATCCTGTACCAAAAAAAAAAAAAAAAAAAAAAAAAAAAGGATAGAAGACTATTACAAGGCTTAAAATTCCATCAGTATCATATTAATGACCACAACCTATTGCACACGCTCTATGTTTTTATCACCCCCTGATCCGCTGAATCACTTTCATATTTTAGAAACTTTCTAGGCCCACAAAGAAAAGAAAAACGTACCTATGTTGTAATGATCATAGGCCGAAGTGGTTGTTTCCAGAAGGTGCATAACAGATAAATTGCTATGGGTAATCCAGTGAGAGAGAAGGAGAGCAGGAAGAATCAAAAGAAGCTTCCAAAAAAGAGAAAATATCTGAGTGGGACTTGGGCTTATGGACCTGGAGGAGGGGAGAAAAGACATTTCTGGTGGATGAAGCAATGCACAGGCAGATACAAGAGAAGGCAGAGGCACTCAGGGGCGGGGGGCTCTGCTTGGCTGAGGGAGAGGTGTGATCAAAAGACTTGGGATCAAAGGACTTAGCTGTCAAGGAGCTTGGAGAACAGCTGCTTACATCTATTGTATCACCACCCAGCCAATATAGTATTTACTATAATTTCAATGATCTTGGAACTCCTTAGATGCTCACTTGTTCTCTGGGACTTTTGCCCCTCCCCCAAACCTACAGACTTGGGTTTACTAATCCAGGACTGAGAGCCACGTAGGTTCTGGCAACGTTGAGGCAGATCGGCCACAGCTGAGGAAGATGGTGCCGCTAGGCCCATGGTCCTTACCCTTGCCTCCCTCCTGACCTCCTCTCCATCTGCAGGGTCCTCCAGCGAGGCCCCTCATGCTCACCATCCACTGCATCCTCACCTGATGCAGGAACACATGGGCACCAATGTCATCGTTGCCAACACAATGCCTGCTCACCTCAGCAACGGACAGATGTGTGAGTGGCCCCAACCCAGGGGGCAGGCAGGTGGGCAACATGGGCTCTCCCCTGCAAGGGGTGAGGATGGGAGGTGTGGGAGGAGGCACAACAAGGTTGAGTCTAGAGGTGAAATGGGTACAAGTATTCTCTATGTTCCAGGGTAGAGAATGAGGGGTGAGGTTCTGTTTGTTCAAGCTGTTTATTCAGTAAGGGTGTTTCTTCTATTGGGTGATTGACAACTTTTACTCAATGTAACTATACTCCAATCCACTGGATGCACCAGACTACTACTGGGTGAGATCATTCATTGGGTGAGAATTCCATTAGATGACATCATCTGGTAGGCCAAAGTGTCCATGGAAGTGAGGCTGCCCAGATGGGTAAGGCCATCTATTAGACCACTGGAAGAGGCTATCATTTGGGTAGGGACATCCATTGCACTAGAAGGCCCCCAAGGTGAAATCTCTCACCAGACAGAGCTCTTCAGAGGATAAAGGTTACCGATGGGATTCAGTGGCCCACTCAGATGAAATGGCATTTCACTGAAGTTGTTCTTTGGGCAAATTATCCATTGAATGCAGTTATCCAATTGGCTCAAAGTTACTCCCCAAACCTGTGGGGGGAGTGGACCCAATTAGTTTCTGTTACTCATTTCCTAAATATCAAAGAAATGATACTTTTGTGCCAGTTAACCCCAGATTCCTTCAATTGCTACTCATTGTCCCAAAGAGACCAACCCATCAAACATCTCACTGGGATGGTCCTGGGGCATCCAACCCGCAGCCTGGGTTTGGAAGGTCACCTAGTATCCACATGACATGGTGGAGGAGATGGGTTGTTGGATCTTCCAGGCCTCGTAATACTTAAATGTTACTATTTGGAACCTGTAGCAGGGCCAAGCCATTTAAGATCTGAGAGATTATCTAGCTTAATATTCTCTTTTTTTTTTTAAGAGAGGAAATTAAGTCTCAGAGAAAAGAAACAAATTTACTAGGCCTCTTCACTCACTCCCCAAAGCCTAGAATTCTGAAAGCTTCTGTTTCTTTGCCCTTCAGCCACTCCTGAGACTCCACAGCCCTCACCGCCTGGTGGCTCAGGGTCTGAGCCCTACAAGCTCCTCCCAGGAGCCATTGCCACGATCGTCAAGCCCCCCTCTGCCATACCCCAGCCGACCATCACCAAGCAGGAAGTCATCTAGCAAGCTGCCAGGGGCCGGGGCTCTCCCGGCTCACCCCACCCTCCTCAGAGGATGCCTGGTGGCCACTTGGTCACAGCCAAGGAAGGCAGGCCAAGAGGCCCAGTTCCCAGAGCAGGATTGGAAAGGGGGAAGAGCCCAGGAACGTGGGGCCGAGGGCCATGTCCCATTGCCTGCTCTGAATGATGGGGCTTTGCCTCCAGAAGACACCAGCTGGAAAGCCCTTTGCCACCTTGGACCACTTTCTTCCTGTTGAAGCCACCACTTTCACTTTCATCCAGACCCCAGATTCTTCACCTACTAAAGACAGCTGACTGGAGATACTATGGGCCTTGCTTAGATGCAGCTCCCTTTCCCCCAGCTGGGACTCTGCTCTCCCAGGTGTCTAGTCACAGCCCCGTGAGGTTGGGTCAGATCACAGCACCTTACTCCTCCCTCTTCTACTGCCCCCACCTCCAATGGCCCGCTCCACCCTCTGCTGTCACCTTCCTCGGCCATCCCGTCTTCTCCAGAACCACCCCTCTGGAGGCTGAGGAGGATGTGGAAGCCATTCCTCTGGTTATCCCTGGAGCACTCTGTAAGCCCTGACTGGGGCTGCTGGCAGGGCAGCTCCATCCTCTGTCCTGCTACGCTTCCCTTCCTCGGGAACTGGGGTGGGGGCACGTGGAGTGATGGTCCCCATGGGCTTCGAACAGCGAGTGAACAATCCAAGGTTAACAACTGCACCAGGACTTGGGGGAGGGTTAGAGCACAGGGCCTGGAATGCCATACTGAGGCCAGGAGCATGTGGTGAGAGTTGGCCCAGGCTGGCAAAGGGTGAATACAGCATCCTACGAAGGGTGGAAGCTTGAGAGTGAGCAGCAAGTTGCTCATGATGGAAGAGCGAGAAGATTGAGATATAAAGGAGGGAGGTGGATGCGCCTCGGGTCAGAGTGACGTCAGTTATTCCAGGCCAGTCTCGAGCTCTTCCTCACTCCCAGGCACTGTCTTTGGCATCTGACACCCAGTGTCCTGTGCAATCCTGTCTCTTACGTAGAGATCATTCCTCAACATGCAATGGAGCTCTAAAAGGTTAAGGGATTTTTCAAATCTGAGACTCATACAGATTGTCAGTGACTGAGCCAGGCCATGAACCCAGGTCTCCATGAATCAGAATAGGAGACCTTAATCACCCCCAATGAACACCTGTGTTCACTGCGATCCCACGGAGGATCTTCCTGGTCTGGCACCAGCCTCAGAACCCAAAGGCTCATCTTTCTAGAAGCCCTGCCCACCCCCAGGACTAACCCAAATTTGATCCAAAGCTACACTCAAGTCCGCTGAGGGTCCAGAATCCTGTTTTCTGATAAATATGATGGCAAATTTATGACTCTTGAGCCCTTTTCTCTCTTTACTCCCCAACTCTGGAAGAGGAGCAGTAGAAGTCTGGCTCTTGGGAGACAAACCAATCTGGCCTGTCAGTCTCTCAATGATGAAGGGCAGGCAGTCTTTGGAGCTTGATCAAGGACATTCCAAGTACATTCTGGAAATATTAAACCACAGGTCAGAGCAGCCAGCACCTCATCCCTATAGAATCTTTATGGCTTTAGGAAGATTCTGAAAAATGCCACTGACCAGTGGGACCAAAAGGAATGTGTCCTAAGACTAGGAGTGATTAGGTAGAAGAGTGAACTATTAGACTGATTACCTGTGCTCTGGCCCAGGTTGACCTTCTAAGTAGACAGGGGAGCCATACCCAGTACCCAGATATTCCATCATTGGTGACTTCCTTGTTGCAAGAGAGGCATGGGGGAAGTACTGGGGCCATGTTTCAGAGGACTCTACACCCTGCAGCTGGCAGGATTGGCTTCCTACTCCAGCAAGCCAGGTCTCAGGTTCCAGGAGCAACCATTCCCTGCTCCAATCTCTCAACCTTTCCCCAGCCACCCTCACTCCAGGGCTCCAGGATTCCCAGCCAGAGGGCTCAGTCCACCCTGCATGGGGTAGAGAAGCTGGAATCCTTCTGGTCATTCGCACTCTTTCCAACCAGTCCCCCTGGCACCAGTGTCACTCAGACCTCTGTCATGGGAGCAAAGTGGAGAAAATTGGCCAAGGAGTGGGGCAATGGTGACCTTTCATGGTACCAGTGTTCTGGGGCAGGAGGGGTCAATTCACTGCCTCTAATCCACCCTTTCTGGAGGAGAAATCCATTCTACTTTCATAACTATTCCAATGCAAGAAACACAAAATAAAGAAAAGTTTACTTTTATGGTTCTAAGCTGAGGATGCTACACTGGATTTTTTTTTAACCCAAATTTGATCCTAAAACATTATATCTGGTGTCCTAAACAGGGTTGATGGAAGGCAAGTGTGGGCACTGTACAGTGATTCCTTCACTGAGACATTCTCAGATACATCCAGAACCCACATCCCTCTCAAGAGAAGAGCAGGCTGCAGCTGGGAGCTCCTTGGTTTCTTACAGTGGCCAACCCAACCATCTTTGCTATATTTTTCTGTGATCTGCCCTGAGATGAATTGTGAAATTCACATGAAACAATTCTGGAAGTGGACCCGCATCCTAGCATGACCTGCGTCGTCCTGTGGGTGTGTGGATGTCATTAGGCCCCAGATCCCATCACTGCCACCCCATAGGGCAAAGAAGCAAAAAACATTTCTTACTCATGTGTTTTAACAAAAAACCAAAAGTTTATACTACAATAAAATAAATGGTGCATATGTTTTCTAAGCCCTTGCATGGGTGTCTTGTTTTTTAATTTTAATATATTTGGTTGTTACAGGGTCTCACTATGCAACTCAGACCCATAGTGATCTTCCCATGTTTTGCCTCCCCAGTGCTGGGACTATAGGTATGCACACTACGCCCGCCTTGGGGGCAGGGCTGGTGGGACATGTGATCTTGGGGATAGCACCAAGGTCCCTGCACTTATCTAAGCTTGCCTAGACAGGCGCGTTAGTCCATTGAGCTATCTTGCTGGGCCCAAGGGTGTCTTCTGTTTATGTGTTAGTAATATAGTCCATGAGGTTTATTTTGGTTTTGTTTTTCTATTCTAGTACAGGTTCTACAGGGTCTCACTACATAGATCCAACTCATGGTGGTCTGCCTGCTTTCAGCCTCCCAAGAGCTGAGATGCCAGGCAGGTGCCAGCACGCCAGTCCCAGTCACCGCCCCCAGCATGCCCTGGGGGCGGGGCCAACACAGCACATTGGAGACTGATCCCTGGCTGCTGCAGCTGGCTACTGTGTCTGCCTAAGCAGACGAGTCCATGAGTTATTACAGTACAAAAAATACTTTCATATCCTTTGTATATATGTGTGTATTTGAACCCAGAGCCTTCACCCTGAGTTACAGCTCCAGCCCTTTTATTTTTAGTTTGACATAGGGCCTCAGTACGCTGCTGAGTTGCCTGGACTAGGCTGGACCTTGCAGGCCTCTTCACTCAGACTCCCAGAGTGCTGGCACCATAGGTGCATGCATTACCACGCCTGGCTCCACGATTATATTTTAGTTTTCATATCAAGAGATAAATATGTCACCTTGTGGTGATCTTCCAATGTATAAATAAGGAAACTGAGGCTCAGGGAAGTGATTTTCCTTGATGGGCAGAAATCTATTGACTCTAAGCATTCCACACATGGAGAGAGTGAAAATTGAACAAGGAAGGGGGTAATAGAAAGATATGGAAGGATGGCAAGAAGATCTAAGGGTCTGTCATCTGCTATCAAGGCCTAAGATGGAACCCTTTTCTAGGTCACCTCAACCATCCAGGAGACACATAAACATGAGAAAATTTCATAAAAACAAGTGTTAGAGAGAGAGGGAGAAAGGGGGGAGAGAGGGAAGGAAGGAAGGAGGGAGAAAGGGAAGGAGGGACTGAGACAGACAGAGAAATACACCTGAGAAGTTCCAGCCAGGTCTGTAGACTCTTTGGTCCTTCACTCATAGGGGGATGGCCTTGTGTCTTGGCCTCACTCTTAATTGGGATATGCTGGGGTGGCTTGTGGGAACTGGCTGTCAGGTTTCCTTCTCAGAAAAGTGATGCCAGGTCAGGACCTTGACACTGGCCACTATGGAAACATTTACACCACAACTGGCAAATGATGCCGATTAGGTTATTTCTCCTTCACAGCCCCTTGTCCCAGCACACTGAAACGTTTGGTGATGGCTGAACTATGGATGCCTGGCTTAGGAGATGCTCAGAGATAAAAGTGGACAGGATCACGCTCAGCTGTTCCCAAAGGGAGAAGACCCTGGCTCTGGTTTGGGGGTCACACATCTCAAGGATCAGTGTAATCTAGAGCTGGTCACTCCACCTCCTCAACCTCCTCTGTAAAATGGAAATAATATGTCTCCCAAGCAATGTTGTCAGTTGGATAAGACAATGGAAACTGTACTAGATAAGTTACTAGGACAAATACAACCGAGAGAGAACAAATGAGCCCTTTACCTTCTTCTGGTAAGAAGGTAACCATCGAGCCCTCCGGCCCCAAAAGCAGCATCACCTGCCTGCTCAACCCTGAGGACACGCCACCTTCCTGGGGCCATTCAGCCTTCCTGTCCCTTTCCTCTCCTCAGTACCAGGAAATGTCTACGATGATGTTGCAATGAAGGCCCTGTCCATGCCCTGTCACTATGGCTATGGGGGTGGAACTAGTGGAGGGTATTTCAGTCCTAAATTGTGCTTAATAAAGCCCTATCAAAACCATAAACCCTGAGCTGTCATAAATTCCCCTTGACCTTGGCTCTTCCACCTGACCAGCCCTTTGCCCCAGTTAATCTCAAATCTCAGTGCGAGTGGCTTGAGCTTCGAGTTTGGTTTCCATTTTGATTGCTAAACATCAGTTTAGGTGACAAACACTAGCACTTCCATTTCAGAGATGATGAAACCAAGCTTCAGAAAGGTGAGGGAACTTGTCCAAAGCCACCCAACCAGTGAGGCACTGGGCCAGCACTTGGACCCATGCTTCTGCTGTTAACCCACGTATGCTGGCTAAGCACTAGGGCTTCTAGGAGGCCTCTCCTTTTAAGCCTCTTACAAAGGTAGTTTCCAGAGTCACACCACTAGAAGCTTCTAAGGCCATTATCCCCAATAGAACCCTAGTGCTCAGAATAGGAACCAAAGGCAGGAGTATCCCTGGGTGATAGGCTGATGGAAGAGTCAATAAAAGTGCCATGCACATAAATGCTGTCATCCCAAGTTGGTGAAGCTTCCCTACTTCCTCCTTTGTAGAACTCTAATCACCTTTGATCTCAAGTCAGCGAGTCATATGCAAATCCCAAGATGTGATCTAAGAGACCAGAATCCCAGAGGCCATGCAACTAAAGATGGTGGCGCTAAAAGCTGAATCATGAACAATGTTTATGGAACTCTTCCTCTCTGCCAAGCATTGCTGGACATAACATTATCCCCACAGCAACCCTTCCAGGTAGTCGTTCTTGTTCTGTTTTACAAAAGAGGGAACAGAGTCAGAAGGAAGAAGGAACTTGCCCAAGGTCCTTAGCTGATGTGGCACCAGGGGCCACATGAGGGGATGGAGGAGGATGTTAATGGGTGAACCCCCATAGTGAGGCATCCTGAGATTGGGAAGAAGCAACGCCACCGTTCTCTTCCCTCCTGAAGCCCACAGAGGGAAAAATAGAAAGCGGCCTAATATTAAGAACCAATGGAGGGGCCAGGGAGTGGCTCAGGAAAATAAGTGCTTGTTTGGCAAGCACAAGGGCCTGAGTTCAATCCCTGGTTCACAAAAAAAAAGAGAACCAATGGAAGGACCAGCAAGATATCTCAGTGGAATAAGGGCCTGCTTAGGCAAGTGCAGGGACCAAGGTTCGATCCCTAGCTTCACATGCTGCATGGGCCTTACCCCTGGACATACTGAGCTGGCCACCAAATCCAAGCGCAGTGGCACATGCCGATAACCATGCATTGAGGAGGCTGAAAACAGGAAGATCACTACGAGTATGAGCTGTACAGTGAGACCCTATACCACATACATTAAAAAGAAAAGAAAAAAACAGAAGAGCCGATGTTGCAAGAGTGACAGACAACGAGAGTTCCATATTGGGATTTCCAAACTGGGAAGGGGAAGAGGGGAAGTGCTGTGCACTTGGAAGGAAGAAGACCCAGGAATAAAGAGCGGAGAAGAAACAGCAGCACTTGTGGAGGTGGAGGAGAGAAGGAGCTTTTGCAGAAGCCACAGAAGCCTGCAGGAGCAAGGGACCCTGGCGCCTGCCTCTGAACTTCCCTGCTCCAGCCTGAGGACCACTGCCCCTTGTGTTTCTTCACATTTCTCTTTCAGCCAAGTCCTAAGCACCCTCTTTAAACTCGAGGTCATTCGCATGAATGAGAACACAGTATCACCAGCCATAAATAGAAAAGATTGCACAACTGAAGTGCAAAAAACCAGCATTCTGGGATCAGACAGAATTGCCACTGAGAAAGCCCTGCTCTTCCTTTGTTTTCTTATTTAAAAGTTGAAGTTATGCACAGTATTGTGCACTTGTAGTCCTGGTGACTTGAAAGGCAGAGACAGGGGGACCATATAAGCCCAGGCGCTGAGAACCAGCTTGAGTAACACAGTGGGGCCCGATCACAGAAAGAACAAGTTGGCTTTTTCAGTAGAGATTTTCTCCAAGTTTTCAGAAGAAGAGAAGAACCATAAAGGGACAATGTAATTTAAATTTTTTAATTAATTAATTAATTATTCAGTATAGGGTCTCACTAAGCAGCTCAGACTCATAGTGATCTTCCTATCTCAGCCTCTCCAGCTCTGGGATTACAGGTGTGTGCCACCACGCCTGGTTTCAGGGGCCAGCAAGGCATGCTGGGATTCCTGGACAGGCAAGGCATGTGGTACCTATCAGGGATTGAACCTGGGTCTTTGCACTTGCCAGGCAAGTGCTTAGACCACCAAGCTATCTCCCCAGCTCCAGGACAATGTAACTTAATGTGATTCCTGCATATCCTTAAAATCTCCCAGAATTCCATGAAGGCCTCTTTCTTTCTGGAAGGATGTTTGATGGGGTGGCCATTCACATGCTGGACCTCGGAGCCTGGAATTGATTGAAAGGAAGTAAAAAACCAGTGGGGATTTCAGACCAGGGAAAGCTGTGGCTAGTCACTCTGGCTGCAGTGTAGAGGACAGACAGATTAAATCTTAGCATGGTGAGGAGACTCAGGGGTCGTAACAAAGGTTTTAGATTTTTATGTGAGATACAATTGAAATGTGAAACATCCTGGTTCTTGGAAGTTTTTGAATGTAGGAAGATGATACAGTGTGCTTCATATTTTTATTTGTTTGTTCATTTGAGACCACTTCAGTCTCCAGAGTATGGTTCATACTCCTCAGGGCACTCTGCTTTCTAGAGAATAGGTTACAGTGACAGAGAGTAGAAACAGAAAGCCTGGAGGTGGGCCCAGGAGGCAGTGAGGTGAGAGATAAAGGCAGCATAGACTGGGGCTGGGGAGCAGGCAGACCTCTAAGCTAGCCCCCGGATCTTGGCTCTTAATGCATACACAGTTTTCCCCCCTCCCTCAATCAGACACTAATGTAAGTGCTGCTGTGAAAGGCTTTCATAGAGTAATTAACATCCCCAACCAGTTGGCTTTGTGATGGGAAGATTACCCTCTATGGCCTCACTTCATCCCCAGAGCCTTAAAAGGGGCTTGGTTCTTTCTGGCAAATTACATTAGAAGTTATGAGAGAGATTCCATGCGAGGGAGGTTTCCTGCTCCTGCCTTTGAAGATGGAGCAAGGCCCCATGAATGTTGGTGGCTTCCATAAACTGACAGTGACCCCTGGCTGACACCCAGCAAGGAAATGGTGACCTCAGTCCTACAACCATAAGGAACTGAATCCAGCCACCAACAAACATCTGAGAGCTTGAATCCTTCTCTTCAGGCTTCAAGAAAGTCACAGCCCAACTGACAGCTAAGCTAAGAATCCAACCATACCTTGTCCAAGCTTTGGACCTAAAAAAGTTGAGATAAACAGTGGGTGATTTAAGCAATTGCATTTTCAATTATTTGCTCTGTGGCCAAAGAACAAATACAGATGCTGGTGGTGAGAGGTGGTCAGGTTGGGACATTTTAAGAGTAGAACTTGCCAGTGAGTGTAAGGAAAAGATAGGGAATAGCGGCAGGGACAGGTAGTGTGTTCTGTGACATGGGGAAGGCCATAGGAGATACAGGTGTGTGTGCGGAAAGGAAGAGTACTGTATTGGGTGCTAGCTTGAGATGCCAACAAACCATCCAAGGAAATGTTAGATATGTGAGTCTGGAGCTCAGGGAGAAGTGGGGCTGGAGGTGAAAAGTCCAACTCATAAGTGTATATGAGAAACTTGAAAACCAAATGGGAATTCTGCCCAGCAATGAACAGGAGCAAAGTGCAAGCACGAAGAACACAGATCTCCAAGACAGTGAACCTAGTGGTAGAGGCAAGACTGGAAAGACGCCTCCCATACGACTCCACCTCTAACATATTTGAGAAAAGGCAGAGCCACAGACAGGGACAGAGCTGTGGTTTCCAGGGGCTGGGGCTGGGCTGGGGATTGAAGATGAACGGTTCCAGGGGAGAGGGTGGAGGTCACAGGAATGTCATGTGAAATCTGGCCTGGGATGTGTTTACATGACTGCATGCACTTGCCAAGACATGCAGAAGCACACACTAGCAGGAGCGAACTTCAGTGTGTGGAAATGATACCATAATAAGAGATGAAAGAAAAGCACCAACTAGTTGCTTGAGTTCATTTAAAGAGAACTCATCAAAAGTAAGCAGGTTAGAGATGAGGATTTCACTCTGAGTTAAGCCACTATTGAAGCTGGAAAGAGAAAGAGGAGCTATGAAGTACCAGTGGCATAAGGATAGATGACAGACCGATGGGCTTCATGGGACTTTGCTGTGGGGCTGCTGTGTGCTAGGTGTGCCAGCAAACTTGGGGTTAAATAAGCTCTCTTTGGGCTCCAGGTGAGGGGACATGACCTATCCCTCCATCCACAAGCGGCATCAGAGTGGCAATTCTCTGTTTGCCAAATGAATGAATGAATCGCTGTGCTGCAGGTGCTGAAGGTTCGCCAGAGACTCTAGCAGAGGATATGAGAACCTGGTATTTTTAGAGAAGCTGGGGCCATAAAAACTTGCTCCGTTCCCCAACTTGGGCAACGCCTAACCCCTCCCCCTGACTCTGAGATTGCTCCCAGCTTGGGAAGGGCTCCCTGGGTTTATCTCTGGGAGAGCGAAACTGTAAAACTCTTTATGGTTTTGAGATCATGTCTGGCAAGGGCAGCGATTGTCGATTGTCGCCATAAACCGGAGCTGGTCCCGCAAGGTAGGCGCTGCCTGGAGCAAGGGGACGTTGAGCAATGCCTAGGGCACAGCCTGCTGAGCCAGCCACCTGGAGGCCTGTGGCCAGGGCCGGTGACACACTTATTTTGTCTCACATAACCCAGAGAGAGCAGTTAGTATATTTTAGAAGTCCTACTATGTGCTCCTTTCTATATTGTGAAAGTTATTTACCTCTAGAATTAGGATGTCTTTAAACTCACAGCATCTCACAGTTTATGTTGGCTAAATCAAGTGGCGGCTATGGCAGTGCTGACTCTGCTCATTATTTCTGGTGGCCTCACTGGACAACTGCCCCAAACAACTTAAAGACCATTTGAGGAAGGACACAAGCCGGCTTGTGGCTTCCAAAAATCCACTGTAGAGGCCTGATAGGAGCAGGAGGTCCCTGAGGTAAGAGTGAGTGGGCTGGAAGAAGACAGCGAGGGGACCTGAAGCCCGGTCCTCCAGGGAGCATGGACGCTCAGGGGAACTGGACAGCCCTTCAGGAGCAACACCAGCAATGGCGTTCTCGGTGGAAAGGTCACCTGTGTGGGCCGGACCACACCTGAAAAGGAGTTTTATGACTTTTTCAATGAATTTATTTCACTTGTATTTTCTTTTGTTTGTGCACAAGAGTGAAATATGAGGCTGGGGAGATAGCTCAGTAGAATAAGCAATTGCCTGGCAAGTGCAAGGGCCTGAGTTCAATCCACAGTTCCGCCAAAAAAAAAAAAAAAAAAAAAAAAAAAAAAAAAAAAAGTGAAATATGATTTTTAGAAACTAAAACTGTCTGAGAATGTAGCTCAGTGGAAGAAAGTATCTTTAACATGTACCCAGCCCTGGATTCAATCTCCAAGACTGCAAAGAAAACAAACAAAAACCTAAATCTAAGCCTCAAAGAACTTTCTCTTTATTTAGTTTAGTTTAGTTTTGTTTAGTTGGTGATACTGGGTATTGAGCTCAGGTCCTTCACAACAAGCAACACCTCCACCCTTTTCATATTATTAAAATTATGAGACAAGGTCTTGCTAAATCACTAAGTTGTCCAGGCTTTACTTGAATTTGTGTCCCTCCTACCTCAGCCTCCCAGAGTGCTGAAATTGTAGGTGTATGCCACCAGGTCGAGCTCAAAGAGTTCTTCTGACAAACATAAAATAAAAATTCTAGCCACCAAGTATTACACCCTCATTGAATTGGCACTGTTTTCTCTCTGTGTGGTGTAGAAAGTGCTGCCCCCACCCCCCTTACGAGTGATGTGTCTTAGCTCGGGCTTCCCGTTTCACACAGCAGAACAGAGAGGGCATATGGCCAATTAGGGGGCCACGACAGTCTGATGCCCAAGGCTGACCTGTGCACAGATTAGCCTCCAAGCACTTCCTCTCTTGGAGGTCTTGTCTCCAGTCAAACCCCTCTTGCACTGACCTGAGCTATTGCTCAAAATGGAAACCAAGGAGGCTTTGTGGTTTCCTGCCCAAACGACCAGCCAGTGTTTTCCCTCAGTAACCTCCATCCAGCCAAATGCAAACCTACCTGCACCGTCACAGGCCTGTAGCACTCTTCATAGGACTTTTGTGTGTGTCCAGCACTACCCCATCTTTCACAGTCCGGTTCCAGACTGAGCAGACGGCACTGGATTCTTGCCTCCTTTTCAGACAAGGAAACTAAGATCCAGAGCAGGTTTCTGATTCTCTCAGCAGATGAATCAATTGCAAGACAGGGTGTAGAACCCAGGGCTCAAACACCAGCACCCACACCAGCTTTACGTAGCCCCTGAGTGTAAAAAGGAATAAGACTTTAGGCTTCTGTTTCTCTAGGCCTGTGATTCCACAGGTTTGTGGGTCTGTGATTCTGACACCTTACGGTTCACTTATCAGCACACACTGCAGTTCAGCAGCAACTCTTCTCTGCCCAGCACGGATCCCTAGCTGAGAGTGGGGATCCAAGGCAGCTGATGGGTGCACTGGTGAGCTCATGGGCACAGAGGTAGGAATGCATGGAGACAGCTGTCCTGCCGACAACAACAGGAGTGCAGTGGGGTGTGTGGCAGGAAGATGTACCAACCTAGACTAGATGGGAAAAATGTGGGCAGACACAACTGGAAGAAATCAGAGAGAGAAAGCACTTCTACCAGACCAGAGAGTACTGGTGTCGACTGTGTTCCAAGAAGAGGGAACAGGCAGTGTACAGGTCCAGGGGCTGGGGGGACATAGTCCTCATCAGCTGAACCAAAACAGTGGGTGTAGCAGTGGGAGGTGCAAAAAAGGACTGGAGAAGTGAAAAGTGGCTCCATGACAGAGGGCCCAGTAAAGCATGTCAAGGAGCTTGAACTTTATCCTGAGGGCAAAGGAGACCCAGGGAAGGGTTTAAGGAGAAGAGTGACACGGTCTGTTTGGCAGTTTGGAAAGATGCCTCTGACTGCTGGGTACAGGTTTGAAAGGAGCAGAGACAAGAGAAAGGACTGGAACGAAGACTCAGGTGAGAGACGATGAGGCCTGAATGCGTGGGAGATGGGCCAAGAGAGTACAGATGAGGGTGGGGTGGCTATCCTGGTATCTTGTGAACCTGGCCTTCATGGAGTCTCTGATTCTGTGTTCAACATCCCACAAGTCTTTGACCCAAAATTGCATCACATCATTATAACTATGTGTTTATGACACCCAACTGCACACCCTCCACCCCTTCTTTGCAAGCCTGTTTGAAAATTGGGGGTTATCAACACTTTCCTTGCAGGCCATCTGGGAGGGTGAGGTCTGTGTGCATCCATACCATGGACAGAGGTGGCACCTGGAGTGGGCATCTTTGGCCTAAGTGACAACACTCAGCATTGCCGGGAAAGGCTGGGTCTTGAGAGACTGAGACCTGAAAAGAAAAGTAAAGGAAGGAGGAAGCCCTGGCTGCTCTGGGTGCCCGGCTCCTGTCTGGGAAGCTGATGCCCAGGGTGGAGTGTTGCTTGTAGTCCTCAGTGATTTTATGAGTTGGTTATGGAATTTCCTGTGGTGAAGCAGCTCTCTCATCTCTCCTTCAGCCAGAAAGGACCTGGTTATTTAGATGCATTTGCAACCAACCAGAGCCATTCAGTCACACCATAGTCTATGGTCCCCCAGCTCCAAAGAGAGACAGTCTTTAAAGGCAAAAACATCTGGTCTCCTCAAAACTACAATAGGTAGTCTTACAAATCACACCACAAGGGCCAGCCGAGTAGCTCAGCAAATTAAAGCACCTGCTTAGGCAGATGCAGAGGCTGGGGCTTGATCTCTAGTGGTCCATGCCAGCTCTGCCCCAGGGCACACTGAGGCAGTGATTGAGATTGGGCATGGTGATGCACACCTGTAATCCCAGCTCTTGGGAGGCTGCAAACAGGAGGATAACTACAAGTCCAATCTATATGATGAGACCCTATAGACCCCGCCCTAAATACAAAACAAAAAACAAAAAATATCACAGGCTCCAATGTTACCCCTGTTTTGTGCCAGTGGTTCAGTTTTGATTCAGTTCAATTCACAAAATAGCAATTGAATAACAACTGTGGGCAAACCTCAGAGTTAGCAGGACCCCTCAGAGACCTACTCGGGGCTGGGAGGAGACAGGGCCACCAGGGTTGTTCTGGGAACCCCACATTGCATCGTGGAGGAGTGGAGCAGCTTGGGTTCAAGTGACACAGGTTATGTACAAATAAGTAGGGAGAGTGGCCTTGGGAAAGAGGAATGGACAGCCAGGGTTAGGAGAGCAAGATGGCCCATTTTATGCCCTTTGTACCTTTCAAATGTTTACCTGTCACCAAGCACACACAACAGAGTCGATCAGTGGAAAAATCACAATTAAATAAACAGTTTGGCAAGCCAGGCGCTTGTGTCACTCCACGCCCTTATGTATGCTGTTCCCTGTGGTGAAATACCGTTTCCTGGTATCCTACGCCGTCTCCTGCAGCCATGACAAAATAGCTGAGAATGGGTGATCTGTAAAGGAAAGATGCATGCCTGGGTCATGGTTCTAGAGGCTGGGAAGTCTAAGCGCCTGGTTCCAGTGGCATTTTTGGTGAGGCTTTCTGCTATATCCTGACATGGCAGAGGGCTTCGCATGAGACACAGCAAGCAAGCCACAGAGAGCTTGATTTACCCCAAGGCCAGGCCTTCGATAAAGAATCCACTGGTGCATGAATGGACCACATCCTTCCAGTTTTCCCCCAAAGATCCCACATCTCAGCACTGCTGGGTTTGGAACCAGGTTTCCAACATAAGACTTTTGACTATGTACTTTGATTTGTTGGGTTGTTGTTACCGGTTATCGAACTCAGGACCTTGTGCTTGCCAGGCAGGCACTTATGCCACTGAGCTATCTTCCTGACCCTCCAACACAAGACTTTTGGGGGACATATCCAAACCACAGCATCTGGCTTCCTGCCTCGGGTTTTCCCGCACACCCTCTAAAGCATAGCCCTGTCTCCTGTCGGGTCCCTGGCTGCCTTGGCAGGTTTTTCTCCCTTTGTCCACCTGCCCATCTATCTGTCCTGTGCCAGCCCCAGGAAGTATCGGATTCTTCTCTTTGCACATAGCCAAAAGGAGGAACCAACAGTGAGGGGCAGGATGAGGGACCCATCCCTGTTTTGCCTGAATTTTGGCAGCGGCTGCTTTGCTCCCTGGCCACAGTTCCCATCCTGGAACCCCGTCCACACTTCTAGCTATGCCTGGGTCCAACACCACTGTTCCTGCTCACAACCCCCAGGACTTCAGGTGATCCCAGTCCAGTCCCGCATTGCTAGTCTCTGGTACCTCGTCATTCCCTGGAGTTTCCTCAACCTTCCACACCTCTGGAAACACTGCCTTCATTCAACTCCTTGAGCTATGCCTGACATCCTCAACCTGGGGACAGTTTTGCCCATCAGGGAACATTTGGCAAGCTGGTGACATTTTTTATTGTGTGTGGGGTGCTGCTGTTGGCTTCCTTAGATCTTCCACAGCAGGACAGCACTCACAGTAGGAATTATGTGGTCCCAAGGGCAGCAAAGGTGAGGATGAGAAGCCTTCTCCCTTCCCTGGAGTGCTGGGTTTGGACCCAAGGCCTTTGTACTGAGCTGAGTCCCCATCCCATTTATTGATTAGTTGATTGACTGATTGATCACATTGCATTGCTGGGGATTGAGCCCAGGGCCTTGAGTATGCAAGGCAAGAGGAGCTCCACACTGAGCCACACCCTCAGCTCTTTTTTTTTTTTTTTTTTTTTTTTTGAGACATGGTTTTGCTTAGTCATTTAGCTGCCCAGCATAGGTTCTAACTTGCAATCTGCCTGCTTCTGCCTCCCAGAGTGCTGGGATTTCAGGTGTGCAGCATCTGGCTGAGAAACCCTTATTTATATGTTTCTGTGATTCCAGCAATTCCTCACCATGACTTCAGTAGCTCCTGGCTGAGGTTCTTTACTCCTGTTGCCCCACTAGATTACACACAGGCTATTGTCTCATCTCTGTGACAGAGATAAAGAGACCTGCTATTGCCCTAAATCCACCCCCCAATTTCATGAGGACAGACCCTTCTGGGTGATGTCCCAAGTACTAGGTCCCTGAGGGCAGATCTCTGTCACGTTCACCATGTAGCCTAGCAATAGAAGATGAGCAGACATTTGCTGGCTGGGACAATAGATCATTAAAAAAAAATCTTTAAGCAGACTGGACTCAATGGCTAAGCCAGACAAAGAGGGGGCTGGGGAGATAGCTCAGTAGCATAAGTACAGGCAGGCACAAGGTCCTGAGTTTAATTACTGGAAAAAAGAAAAAAAATACATATAGGAGCCTAGGGTGAGGGCCCAGACAAATACCCACTGAATAAATGAATGAGGGAATGAATGAATGATAGTCCTAAGGATACAGATGGGAGAGCCAGGGAAAAGGCAGGAGCTAGCATCTCATCTCTAAATTGAATGTCCTGGTAGAGCATTGCTATAAGAACAAGTGTAACAGAAGCCTTTTGGATGCTACCTGCTACTTGGTTAGTACAAAGTAAACAGCATCCACCCCAACGATCTAGAAGAAAGCAAGGAGGAGAAGCCTCAAAGAGGACTGGGAAGTGCTTTGCCAAGGGCAGGGGCTGCTCTGCATCCTCAGGCCTCAGTTTTACAATTTGTAAAATGGGAGAAATATGGGTAAGAAACTGTACATAGATAGGGTTGACTTAGGAGGTTCCACAATATGTGAATTTTCAAAATCAGTCTATAATTTAACGAGAGGAAAAAGCCAGTCTGCTAAATTATGGGCAATGTGCTGAGCAGGCAGCTCAGGGACTAACTCACTCTACTCTCCCTGCTACTTTTCCAGTTTCAGCACAGAAAGTCTGTGTCCTGAGAAGCCCTGAGGTGGTTGATCACACTAGCAGGTCGGATGGTTGGCTGCCCACAATAATTTCAAAGAAAATAAATAGCCAACATAAGTTGGATGTTAGGGCCGGCCAGACAGCTCAGCAGACTAAAGCACCTGCTTTAGTGCAGTAGCCCAGGCTCAAGCCCTGGTGTTCAGTGTCAGCCCCACCCCGAGGTGTGCTGAGATGGGGGCTAAGACTGGGCATGGTGGCGCACCCTATAATCCCAGCATTTGGGAGGCTGAAAACAGGAGAATCATTACGAGTCTAATCTGTGTAGTGAGACCCTGTGGGCCCTGTCCTAACTACAGTTAAAAAAAAGTTGGATGCTTATTATGTGCCAGACACTACTGAAAGGATATTTAATGTTCATAAGAACACCATTTAATATTCATAAGGACTATGAATATTAAAAGTACCAATCCTTGCACAATGTCATGAAGAGGTTCATGGTTGCCAGTCACACAGCTCTGGGACAGCAGAGCCAGGATTTGATCCCAGGCTGTGTGGCTCCAGAGCACCAATATTTAACCGTGATCTCTAGCATGCAGTTAAATGTATTTCAAAATATCCTTCTAAAATAGTAGCAAGGACAATAACAAAGATATAAAACTTTTAAAAGTGTAAACATGGTAATAAAAATTTTGAGCACTCAGGTATGCATGCCGGAAGCTGAACCCTTAGAGGCCGTGTCTATGGTCATTTCTCTCTCATTTCAGATCGACACATTGTTATGCAGGCCTCAGAATAAAGTGTTTCGGCCCCCTGGCTAAAAGAAACCTGCACAAAAGGCTCAGTGAGCAAAGCCAGCAAGCAGTGATCAGGGAGGGGCGAGGATGGTAGGGAACATGGGAATGGAATGGAATGCCCTGAGCCTTGGGATGGGGGCCCAGCTACGGCAGATCCCCCGAGAAAAGCGGGACTTGCATAGCAAACAGCAACAAGTCCAATAAAGCAAAATAAAGACACTAGGCCTGTTACGGTTCGTATCTATGGGGCAGACGCGGCTGGAGGAGCGAGGGGCAAAGGACACGTGGGGCCAGAGGACAGGGCAGGGCCCAAGGGGCGGGGACAGAGAAGTGAGAACCGTTAAATTGGCCAGCCTGTGCTTTCTTAGAGATGTGGTTATTCCACGGAGCTATCCTCTGGCCCCCTTTCTCAGAGATGTGGAGAGGGTCATCCTGGCCACGGCAGCGTCCCCAGCCCCTCCTCTAGTGTCTTGAAGCCTCCAGTAACTGACCTAAATAAACCTTTCCTTCCCTCATTTTGAGTGTCGGGTATTGGTCCCAGCAATGAGAGAAGACTAACTAATACAAGGCCCATGAAATAGAATATAGCAAAGCCAATGAGTAAATTTCAGCTATGAAAAATGTGACTGAATCTCGCAAACTTAAGCCAGGTACAAAAAAAACGCACCCTGTGTTGTGCCCTTTCTGTGATGTTTGACAACCCCACAAACTGAGCTCCAGGGTTAGCGTGGGGAACCACCTGAGCGGCTCTCCTTGAAAGAAGAGCAATTGTCTCCATTTGGCTGAGCCTGACCCTATTTCCCTGTACTGAGATGTACTGAGCTGGCTAGGACTTTTGCTTATCCCTTCAATTGGCTTTAACCAGTGCGTATTGGTCTAGCTGAGGTGCTGGTGGGAGTCTTTGAAGACAACACAGGTGTTTTCTTGATAACCCACACCCGCTGAGCCAAGTCAAGACAGGATGAAAAAACCAGTGCTCCATACTGTCAGCTAGGATCAAGCCTTGAGCTATAGGATGTAACTTCCTGGGGCTTGAAAGATTACACATCAGAGCTGAAGCCCTGACATTAGAGGCTATCGCAGTAGTCTAGTGCCAGTTACTTTTTCTGCAGAGCCTGCTCTCTGCATATGACAGAGGTGAATGCAGGCCTCCTACCTAGCCCAGCTCACAGTACTCATCTACTTCCTGCAATTCTCAGTCACTCATCCTCAAGCCGCTCTTCCTTCATAACTGAATGAAACCAGGGTTCAGCCCTGGGTCAAGACCTTTGTTCTGGACAGCCATCACCATGGCTGGACTGAGGGCCCCTTGGCTCCCCATGACTACAAATATCCCTTAGTGTCTTTATTCTCACTGTGGGTTGCACTGAAAGTGGTAGATTGGAATTAACTTGATGGGATTCCAATAACTTATCGATTGGATTATAAACAAAAACTTCTTGGATGGAAGGAGGACCAGGAGTGGCTCCCTGCAGTTAGGAGGCAGAAGTGTGGGTGGAGGGATGAGGAGAGGAACGGGGAGGGCAGAAGCAGAAGCTCGGGCCACCTGCACTGTTCTTCGTCTGGTGCCAGTTGCTCGGTAGCATCATCTTTGTTATGATTCACTGAACTCTGCACTTAAATTTTGTGCACTAGGGCCGGCCAGATAGCTCAGCGGATTAAGGCATCTGCCTAGGCAGACGCAGGGACTGAGGTTTGATCCCCAGTGTGCCATGCCGGCCCCACCACTGGGCATGCTGAAATATCAACCAAGACTGGGTGTGGTGGGGCACGCCTGTAATCACAGTGCTTGGGAGGCTGAAAACAGGAGAATCACTATGAGTCTGATCTATGACATAGTGAGACCCTGTAGACCCTGTCCTAAATACACTTTAAAAAGGGAAGAACAAAATGTTGTGTGCTTTTTGATGTATATTTTAAATTTTGCATAAAATTTTTACGGCACACATATACCCACAAGCCTTTACAATTAGCAATATTTCTCTGGATGAAGCAGGATATACAATAAAAGAAATCAAATAGTGGAATAATAGGATTCTGAGTTCAGGAAGCATCTGATGATGGCTTTTTGTTAAATGAAGAGAATGCAATTGTCAGACATGCCTGGATTTGAAATGTGGTATGTAAGGAATAGGTTCTGCTTTTTTTTCAACAGTTGTTTGATCTAATAACATTGGCATTAAGGTTTATGTTTGGGGGCTAGGGAGATGGCTCAGTAGAATAAGCACTTCCCTGGCAAGCACAAGGGTCTGAGTTCAATCCCCAGTTCCACAAAAAAAAAAAAAAAATAATAATAATTATGTCTTTTTTGCTGTCCTCTTTTATCCAGGTTTGTAGCCATTTGAAGTCATAACTGTCCATACATTTAATGTGTCAGGCTTCCATGGAAAGGGGGTTCAATGAGGAAGAAGCTATGGGAAGGTTCTAAATTCTGCTACCATTCATGGCTGCAAAGACAGGGTGTGCATGGGGTGATTCACCAGCAGGGACGGGTGGGAAGAGAGTGCTGTAGCGCACAGCAGCACCGAGCAGGTAGAAGGCAGCTGTGGCCGCGTCCCCAGGAGTGCGCGTCCACTCACGAGGTCTGCATTCAGCTCAGCGGGGCAACCCGGCAGTGCGCGTCCACTCACGAGGTCTGCATTCAGCTCAGCGGGGCA
>PVKA01013808.1:26473-54147 GCA_004027165.1 Ctenomys sociabilis | reverse complement strand
CAGGATATTATGTCGGCTTTTAGTGCTATGGTCATCCACTAGGTAAATAATTATTGAATCTGTGATATAATTCAGCTACATAAATACCTGTAAATATAATACCATGTATGCACCTTGTACAATACCAAAACATTATGAAAACAGTTTGCAATGTATTATTTCATCGACTCTGTATGGTTATGGTGTTTTGAAACTGTCTGATTGACATTTGTATTTCAATAAAATAAAAATAAATGGAAAAAAAAAAGATGCTGTATTGACTACCCTTATATTCACTACCCTATAAAAATTTAAAAGAAAAATAATTGAATTTTCAATGATTTAAGTTGAAATATTAAAAAGCCAATAAATAATTGAACTTTCAGTGATTTAAGTTGAAGTATTAAAAAAACCCAGCAGTTTATCCTAGGAGTGAAATAAAGTATAACACCTACCTACAGATTAAAGCTGCTGCACTTATGAAATTAGATTCCTTCACTTGGTTTATCTGTTAAAGAATACATTTAAGAAAATTTAGAGGCATTTGGAGTCTCTAAATTTTTCCTAAATAATGTTAATATTTCAGCAAATGTATTACTCATAGCAAGAAATAAGATCAGGAGAAAAATTCAAGAATAGAAAGTTTTGCAAGCAATTCAGGTAATCCAGTTACCAAATAATGGCCTTAAACTATTATTAACATAGCCAAGAAAACATAAAGATTTTTATTAGAGAACAAAAATCTATTAATAGAAAAAGCAAATGCAAACCCAAGAACTAAAATCACAATGACCAAAATTAGCATCTCAGTAGAAACACTGAAAAATAGAATAGACAGAGTTGAAGACTGGAAGGGTACATTTGAGTTCCAGGCTCCTTCCTTATTTTTCTGCTTTTTGGTTGCCATGGGTACAGCAGTCTTTCTCTGCAATGCCCTTCCAAAGTGTTTCTTCTGCCTTGAAGTTGGCTGATCATGGACTGAACCCACAGAAACCAAGAGCCAAAATAAAACTCTCCTTTAAATTTCTCATGTCAGATATTTCATCCCAGCAATGAAGAAGTATTTAACACAATACACAGAGCCACAGATTTAGTAAATCTATAGGAAATCAAATCAATGTTTCAAAGAGACATTTGCATTCCTACATTTATTCACCACTATTCAAATTTAGGAGACTATCAGCCGATGAGCAGGTAAAGAAGATGTGATACATGAATGCACAACAGAGCACTGCTCATCCATTAAAACCCAGTGAAGGTCTACTGTCTGTGACCACATGGAGAGGAGACATAATGCAGGACATTATGTTAAAATGACAAAATCATGAAAAAAGAACCATATGATTTCATTCATATGTAGAGTTACAAGCTATGCATGGTTCACACCTGTAATCCCAGGACTCAGAAGGCTGAGGCAGAAAGACTGCTGAGAGAGGCCTGGGAGATGGCTCGGTGGAATAAGTGCTTCCCTGAAAGGCACAAGGGCCTGAGTTCAATCCATCCCCCCGCCAAAAGAAGAAAGATTGCTGAGAGTTTAAGACCAGCCTGAGCTGCAAAGTGAGTGCAAGGCCAGCCTGAACTGTATATTGAGATCCTATCTCAAATAGACAAAAGAGAGAAAAAGAGAGAAAAGAAAATTGATCTCAGAGAAGTTGAAAGTGGAATAGTGGTTACCAGAGTCTCAGGATGACACAGGGGAAGGAAGGGTGAGAAGAAGTTGGTCAGTGGGTACTAGGCTACAATTAGATGTTAGAAAGGAGTTCTGCGGTGCAACTACTGCACAGCAAGGTGAACTTGATAATAATTAAGTACTGTACCAGTCCAAAAGAAAAAGGAAGTTTTCACCATAATGAAATGATGAATGTTAGAGAAATTACATAGGCTAACCTTGATTTAAACACAATCATACAATGTATGCATGTATCAAGTCTGTATGTGATACTGCATAATTATGTATTGTTTTATATATCATTTAAAAAAAGAAAAAATAGACCTATATGTCCTAAGCTAGAGTGAATAAAAATAAAATCATACCAATTCACATCATAGTGAAATCAAAGACAAAGATGCAATCACAAAATCAGGCAGAGGATAAAAGATATATTTCTCTCAGAAGAGCTAATATGATCCCCTAACATACATAACAGGACACACAATAAATTTGTGAAAAGCTGAACAGAAATGTTAAGTCTATGTGGAATAAAATTATACTGCAAGGATGAATATGAAATAAAAACATTCCAGATACACCAAAAAATGAATTTATCATCATTAGATATACATTTGAAAAAAAGTTGCTTCCCAGACAAAGATAGAAACATGGTGTCTTAGTTAATTTTCTCTCATTTCTGAGACAGCTACCCAGCACCTAAAGTTAAAAGGAAAAAGGCTTCTCCTTATCTCACAGTCTGTGGGGGCTTCAGTCTGTAATCATTCAGCTCCAAAGCAGCATGGTACATGGCAGAGGGGCATGCATTCACGGTGGCAGAAGACAGCACAAGCAGAGTTAGAAGAGAAACAAACCTCTTTCTGCTCCTTTTATCTTATCCAGACTGCGTGGCTTAGGATGGTGCCAGTCCAGCCCAGAAATCACTTAATCCCAGCACCCCTAATCCCAGCACTGAACCAAGAATCAATTACAAACTTTAGACTGAGCTGCCTCTGAAAAACCGCTATGACTGCATGAGGTTCAGGGGAGACATCTACACGTAAGCCAAACACGAAAAGCAGGAAGTAATGAAAGTAAATGGAATGCATAAAAATATCTTGTGACATTTGAAACATATATACAATATGTGAGGCATTAATATGAAACATGAACAAGAACTAAATGAGTACAAAATGTTATGAGATCATACACTATTATCTAGAAAAGAATAAAAGTATCAAATTTTAATAAGTCAAGGAGATATACTTTATTTTTCATAATTTTTATTAATTTTAATGATAAAATAGCAATGAGACAGTTGCAAAACAGGTTAGTAGGACAGTTACAATAATTAATACATTGCATATTAGTTTCTTCATGGTAGTTATTCAGAGGACAAGATACAGACATGATATCTTGTCTAAACAATATTAGTACCAATCTTTCTTCTCATTGAACTAAGTTAATTTTGCAGAAAAGTACAACCACAAGGTATAAAAAATAAAGTCATATTAATATGCTGACCTATAAAAGGTTCAACCACAAGGTATAAAAAATAAAGTCATATTAATATGTTGACCTATAATAGGTTCAAGTCAACAACTTCTAGCAATTGTCAGTTCTGCTGATAACCCACTACTATCATGGGCTCTTGGACTATTATTGGGTTACTTTGCTGAATTCAAGTACCTACAGTATTTGAACTGGCATCAAGTATGAAAAAGTCCTTTAAAGTCTTCTCCAAATACAGCCTCTCTAACAGTAATAGAACACCCATCTCTGACAAAACAAAACAAAAAAGGGGAATAAAATGGAGGACCATTTTGTAGTGAAAATATATATATATGTGTATATACAAAATAGGATAGGGAGATATATTCTAATTGTGTGATAACTTTAAATAATGAATGTAAGTAAGGGCCGGCAGTATAGCTCAGCAGACTAAGCACTTGCTTAGGTAAGTGCAGGGGCCAGGATTTGATTCCTGGTTCCTCACGCCTTGCCGGCCCCGCCTTCAGGTGCACTGAGCTGACAATGGAGTCCAGGCATGGAGGTGTGTGCCCTTAATCCCAGAACTAGGGAGGCAAAAATCAGGAGGATCACTACAAGTCTGGGCTGTGTAGTGAAACCCTGCACAAAATAAAGTAAAATAAAATAAAATAATAAATGTAGGGCTGGGAATGTAGTTCAGTGGTGTGCAATGTGCTGGGCTTGTTCCCCAGAGCGGAAAACAAATACTACATATGTTTAACTAACTTTTGGTTGAAAGAGACAAAATCATAAAATATACTGGATTGATTCAGGAGAGGAAAATAAAAGAAATAGAAAGATATGAAAAGCGGGCCAGGGGCTAGGGAGATGGCTCAATGGAATAAGCACTACCCTGGCAAGCACAAGGGCCTGAGTTCAATCCCTGGTTCCACAAAAAAAAAAAAAAAAAAAAAAAAAAAACAAGTGGGACAAGTTGAAAGTAGTAAGATAGGGATAAACCCAATAAATTAGTAATTACATAATTTTTGATGGATTAGACACTTTGATTAAAGAACAAAGATTTTGAAATAGAGAAGAATGTATTTCTTAATATCCAAACAGATGTCAATTAAATTGTTTTTATTCTGAAATAAAAAAGATACATCATTTCCATAGATCTTGGTAAAAAGTTCAGAGTAGTGTTCTTGATCATCAAAACTGATTGCAATGGTACATGCAATCAATCAATGAAATGAGATTTCACATACATTTTGGAAAATATTTTCACACAAGCAACCCTTGCCAAATAATACTGTACGAGTTCATGAGCTCATGATCTTAATTGAGCACAAGGATCAATGGCATTCTATTAGATTCTTTTCTTATTTGAAAGAGACAAAAAAGTTAAAATGGTACAGAATTTCCAAATATGATGATACGAAATTAAGAATAGTTACTACATCGCATATTGTTACCTTCACAGCAGCTACTCAGACTACCAGGTACAGGCATGCAAACTTTCTTTGTCTTGGCCTCCTGAAATGATACTGGAGTATAGATTCACTTCTCAATTACCCTAAGTCAACCAAATTTTGTATTTAAATGAAATTTGAACTAAAAACTTTCTTTATATTTAGGGCCTGGAAAACACTGCTAGAACTGTGGCTTGGTCTTAGAAAATATGTTTGATGAAAATGTGTGTGAGAATGGAGACCTTGCTTCTTAGTTTGCCATTTGACAGCACAGGAAGTGCACAAATCATCCTAAGTTTATCCATAAAAAAAAATAGCTTGGCCATAGGAAGAACTTACATTTTCTTTTATTTAGGTGGCTAATTCCTACTGATAGCATCTGAGTGGAATTGTGTATTAATTGTAATCAAATGCAATACTAGTCTCAAACTTTTGTATTAAATCATTTTATCTATAACTTACTGAGCAGACCTACAAATTTCTTTCCCTACATGACGTCACAGTTAACGCTCACAGGTCTCTAGTCTCCAAGAGTTGAGCACCTTCTCCTTTGTCCTCCTCACTCTACCATTTTCCTTCTTAGCCTCCACTGATTTCCAGTTGGGAAATTTTATTAAGGATTTTCACAATCAAAATGAACCAGAGAGCGTTAGTCTTGTGATACAAATTTTGCGTTACTAGTTTTCATTACATCATCATTTTTAAATAACACTGAAAGAAAATTTTTTTGTTTTGTTTTGTTTTTTTGTCTTTTTTGAGACAGGGTCTCGCTATGCAGTTCAGGCTGGCTTTAAGCTCACTTTGTAGCTCAGGCTGGTCTCGAACTCACAACAATCCTCCTGCCTCAGCCTCCCGAGTGCTGGGATTACAAGCATGCGCCACCACACCCGGCTTGAAAGAAAATTTTGAAACTGTTAGTGTTGCTATTGACATGTCTTTTATTAGAAATAAGATTCACAGGCCAGGATATAGCTCAGTGGCCAGGGTCTGCCTGACGAGTGTAAGGTCCTCAGTTCGATTCCTGACACACACACAGAAAGGAATTGAGATTTATTTTAGCTTCCCTAAACTCAGTTTCTACATTTGTAAGATATGTCAAGATTCTAACAAGATATAAAAGTACAGAGAGAGAGAGAGAGGGAGGGAAGAGACAAAAAGATATAGAGGGAGGGAGGACTTGCTTTGGCTGTTGTGGGCCTACAATAAGTTTTGCTTCTTAGGATTTAAATCATGCAAATGTATCATTAAACACTGTTTTGTAATTTTGCATACATATATTTCTTTTATCTTGGAACACCTCCAAGAATTTGCTGTTTATGTGTCAGTTTACCGTCATTCTGCTCTAGGACAACACAACTGTATAATTCTCTGCTGAGCATGCGAATTGAAAGTGTCTTTCTAATATATATGGGTGTGTATATATATTTATTTCTGTATGTATATGTGTGTCTAAAACATGTAATGCATGTATTTAAAACATTTTTCCTCTATTTTATTATATCTATAAATATGTTGCCTTCTCACTAATTAAACATTCTAGTGAGAAAATTAGGGGGAAAGATGAAGAAATTATCAACCAGTGTTCCTTGAGGCATATCATTGACAGCCATAGAGACAGAATAGCACTGTTTGTGGAACAGCCCAGCTTCTAACCACTCATTAGCAAACCGGTGCTTTTCAACCCCGAAGGCTCACTTTGTGGGGAGCAGGGTGTAGGGACTTCTGCAATCTGACATTCCCAAGGGTCTCAGTAGGAACACCCTACAGAGCAATATTTTCTTTGGTGACATTTTGTTAACTCACAGACCACAACATTTTATGCTTAAAATGTGGTAGAGAAGTTAAGCAGAAACCTGTAAATGAGTAGCTGAGGGTCTGAGAACCATATATTTAGCCAAATGAAGGTGTGGTCTCATGACATTTCTCTGCAGATGCCAAAACCTTGAAGAGCAGAGGGTTGGACAACTGTCAGGCATTTCTTGAAAGCATGTCAAGGCTTCTTTCCTCTTTTTTCTTCCCCCAAATATTATTTTCCTAGTATGGTGAAATAGGAGTCACCTTTTATATTTGCCACCTCTGAATGCAAAGTCTGTGTACTCTGGGGACTCACATAATATTTCCACCCTGAAGCTATTCTAAAGAGCAACCACAAGTCCAGAAATAAGCAAAGCAAACAGAAACAGAATAAGCCGATGAGATGCCTGCTGGATCGCAGGTAGTAAGGTTACTGCTAAAACAATGTTTGACTCTGCAAATATATATCCTTGGCCTTAAAATGCAAATATCATGAGACATTTTTACTCCACTTTATTTTGGCACCCCCTGAGTGCCAACAAGAGGTCAAGAAGAGAGACTGCAGGAGGACGCTGGAGGGCTGGGGACAAACACCCCTCCTGCCTCCAGTCTGTGGGCCCAAGTCTAATCTTCCTTGAAGAGGAGACACCACAGTATTTCTCTCATTAGATCCCCTGATAATTGCTTATTGCCTATTCTTTGTAGAGACTCTAGAGCTTCTTGTTATCATTTTTGGGTAAACAGTGAGTCATCTGTTTATCTCAAGAGCGTCTACTAAGCGTGTTCTCTCAGAATTCAAGACTCCAGAGGTATAAATGGAAATGAGGGCTGGTGAGATAGTTCAGTGGACTAAAGTGCCTGCTTAGGCAAGCGCAGGGAGCACGATTCGATTCCTTGCACCACATGCCATGGCAGCCCCACTCTCAGGGCAGGCTAACCTGGTGCATGCCTGTAATCCCAGCGCTGGAGAGGGTGAAAGTAGGAGGAGCACTATAAGTCAGAGCTGTGTAGTGAGACCCTGCAACAACCACACACATAAAAAAGAAAAAAAAAAAAGGAAATGAAGGATTCTGTCTGAAACTTGCTATCTATTTAAAAATACATATGTAAATGCATATTCAAAAGTGACATCACAGGCAAATGCTTGAGTTAGTTGAGAAAATGTGGCCAGTGGGAACTGTATTCTATAGGAAGAGTGACCTTGGGCATGGCCAATTTAGTGGATATGGAAACCAAATTATCTGGAAGGATAAATTCTATAGAGAAAGCATTGGTTTTCAGAAAAGAAAAAAAAGCCTTTCTTCTGTGAAAGAAAGGGGAGATAGCTCAGTAGAATAAGAACTTGCCTGCAAGCACAAGGCCCTGAGTTCAATCCCTGGTACCACAAAAAATAAAATAAAATTAAATTTAAAAAGACTCTTAAACTATGTAAAATGGAAAGTAAAGTGAATGAGAAGAAACTAGGAAGACACGATGAAGCCAAAATACCAGAGGCAGCCTCTCTCTCTCTACATGATGTCCTTGCTCTCGCCTGTCCTGTTCTCTGTCTACAGAGTCCTTTCTCCCATGAGCTCTCTGATTCACTTCTGTTCTTCTTTTAAACTTGGTTATACTTTTTTCACCAAGATCATAACTTCAACTGACCCTGGAAATATATCTAAGAAAGACTTGTGAGGTACAATGGTATCAATCTGAGCTATCCTGTTACCTTTTCCAGAAAGACTCAGAAACGCGGGCATAAAACTAGAGAAGCCAGGGCTGGTTGGGTAGCTCAGTGGTCTAAATGCCTGCCTGGCAAGGACAGGCACAGAGACCTGAGAGCAATTCCAGGTCCCACATGCTGTGCTTGCTCCCCGCTGAGCCAGCCACTGAAGTTTAGCAGGTGATACATTCTTGTAATGCTAGCACTAGGGAGGCTGAGACAGAAGGGTTGCTATGAATCTGACCCTGAACCAAATAAATAAATAAATGTTAAAAATTAAAAAAAAAGAACTAGAGGAGCCAGATAGTAAAATATAGGATACTGGATTAGCCAAATGTAGCAAATCATGGTGAAGACAAATTGAAACATGACTGCTAAGTATGGGAAGAATGGGTTCAAACTAACAATTATAATCAAAACTGTATTAGGAAGCTCAAAGGCATAAAAAATTGTTAAAAAAAAAAAGGAAACACATTAGCGATATTAGGTCAATAAATGATATTTTGATCTTTCGATTGCCCTAGTTTTCCCCTTAGTTAATTTACACAAGCTACTTTTTCTTGCTGAGACAGTTGTAGAAAAGAACTGTTGGAAATTTATGTATACCAAGGAATTCTCCAGGAAAATCATCTGAGGTGGAGACAGTAATACAGAAGGGAGTCACCAGAAAGTATCATCATGGCAAATGTAGTGCTTGTGTGTCATAAGAAGGATTTATTCTACATTAATTAGGAGGTGAGAAGAAACACTATCGAGTAGGTGAGTTGGTTTAACAGTGGTCATCTAATGACATTGAACTTGAATCTAATGGATAGAAAAGGGTGTATTTGTAAATCTACTGCTCTGAAATAAAATAGCAAAAGAGTCAATATAGATGAAGATGTCAGTTCTGATCATATACACCCCTCTGAAGTCTGGGGTTCTTATTCCTGTGGGCCTTTCAAGACAGTTGATGATCAGAAGTGTCTGTGCAGTACTCTCAATCTGGAAGAAACAGGTGTGTCAACAGCTGCTCGGGATTGTAGCACTGAACGTGTAAGCAGCAGGAAGGGGAGGTTGGATCCAAGGTGAAAGAGTGTTGAGAATGTCAGTGTCTCTGAAACCAGTAATGAAGTAAAAGACAACAAGGCCAGAATCTTAGCACAAAGGTGTTGTGCAAGAAAATTAGGAAGAGAAATCAGCAATGATTTCTAATGATAAATTCCAACAAACAAACTTAATTGGTTAACACAACACTCTGGGCAATTTGGTCCAGCCTGGGTCAGATAATTCATCTAGGAGGCACTAATTGAATTGGCCTTAAAGCAACATTACTGTCATAGCAATATTTGTCCTTGGTTTATGGTTTCTCCCAAGAATCATAGTTAAGATATACTCTAGGAAATATTACTTCATGTCCACAAATGGCTCCTCAATAAGCCAGATGGTGATAGCTTTGCATTTATTGATACTTTAGACATTTTGAAAGTGTGGTTAACTAAATAAGACAACACCAATGTAAACACTATGTCAAGTCCAAATGATGTTCTTGGTTTGGGGCAATTACACTGAGCCATGATTTTTTTTAGATAAAAGAAAAAGATTAATAAGAAGTGTATACCCTGGAAGGAATATGGGACACAATAACATCAAACAGTGAAGATCTACCACCAAACTGCATAACATCTCAGAGATGACTGTATGTACGTTGGTCACTAGAAATAAGTTAATATCTATGAAAGATTTAAAAATTGAATTTCAAATGTAAAGTAAGAAGAAAAATAAAATTAATGGTTTCCTATTGTAATAGATTGGATATAATTTGTGTTCCTCCAAATCTATGTTGGAATTTATTCCTATGAGTGAGATAAGAGGATGGAACCTCTACTATGGTGTCCAGAGTGGGGCCTTCAAGGAGTGACGAGGATTAAGTACAGTCATCAGGCTGGAGTCCCCACAGTTGAATAGTGGTGGCCTGATGGGAGGAGGAAAAGTGATTAGAAGATATACACACCCATACTTCCTGTTCCTTACCATGTCTTGAGTCTCCTCTGGTTCCTCCTGACCCAGAAAGCCACCACCAGATATGGTCCCTCAACCTTGGACCAGAACTGCTAGCCAAAATGAGCCAATTTTCTTCATAACTTACCCAGGCTGTAGTGCTGTGATAGCAGTACTCATGTATCTAACTCTGCTTGAGTGCAGCTCCCCGAGGCCTGTGACTCATGAGCAAAAGTCAGAACTTGACATCTCAGAGCACATTTTTCTGTGGTTCCTCAGGCCTTCTTAAGTTGAGATAAAATCTACTTTATGTAAATGAATACCTAAAAATTGTATATTCCAATGACCTTAAGTTCATTCATAGTATTATGCAACCATCACTACTTTGTGGTTTCAAAATATTTTCACCACTCCCAAAGGAAACTCCACAATCATTAAGTACTTCAAGGCTTGTACATCTATGCTAATTCTCCCCTCCTTGAAGTGCTTCCCTCCCTCTGCCATCCGTAGAAATTCCAACTAGGTTACAATGGCACTAAAAACATCAGAAAGCAAAAGGAGGCAGACGCAAGCCTGGGCCTGGGCTCAGCAGCCAGAGCTGAGCGGTGTCATCCTCTTCTTCAAGTGTGGTGTGTCTTGGAAGACACGCACATGAGCAACAGGATCTGGGCTTTCATCTTTTAGCTTCTTAGTTGTTGTATGAAATAACTTCCCATTGACGCATAATGCATATTTTATTAAAACAGCTTGATTTTGGGGTCTCCCTTTCCCCACTCCTCCCACTCATAACTTGGTCGCATTACATCCATGTGTCATCTCCTCTGTAACAGGCTACTATGCACTTGACCACTTCTTTTTTATATTGCAGAGTCAAATGGCAACATTTATCAACTGTAGGGTACATATTTTTCTTATTTGTCTTTTAAAAAATAATATTAAAATGCGTAACTATATAACCCCCGTCTTATACATAGAATCTGCCCCCAAAATGCATAGATACTTCAGCAGTTCACTACACTAATAAATCACTGGAAGCCCATGGCCACCACTTTGAGACCTCTTGTAATTGTAGAGGCCAAACTAACTTGTACTAACTTCATGATGTCTCAATAAATTCAATATTAAAATATTTATGCAAGTTTTTCTTTTCCTGATGTATACTTTTTTTTTTAGCAGACTCTGTATTTTACTCAGCAATAAATACATTTTGGATATCACTTCAAGTCAACTGTTTTTATTGTTTTGTAATATCACACAGTGTAAGTGTGAAATAATTTATACCATGATTCTCAAATTGATTGTCTTACTTTTGTCCTTCATTCTTTTTCCACTAAAAATCACCATTCTTATTTTTATTAATTCTTTCTTATGTATTTGATACAAGATCTCACTATGCAGCTTGGACTCATACTGATCTTCCTGTCGGCCTCCCTAGTGCAGGGATTACAGGTATGCACCGCCACACCCAGACTCAGCACACCTGACGGTGGGTCCAGCAAGGCAGTGTCTTTATTAATTCTTTAACTTGTTTTTGAATTTTATATTGGATAAGAAAGTATCCAATTTTATTTTTTTCTAAAACCATGTGGCTACTTGTCTTAGAACCATTTATTAAACTCATCTTTTACTTACAGAATTAAATTCCCAACTTTGGCACACCTAGGGCTTTTTGATGTATACTGGAATCTATATCTGAAATACATAGTCTGTTTCATCAAATGATTATTATTGTTTCACAGCATAACCTGGTATCTGGTAAGATTAATGCTCCTTCACTTTGTTGTTTTTGAACATTTTTTTGACCATTCTGTAGTAATTATTCTTCTACAGATATGTGTACTACTAGAGACTCTTCCGGCCCCTGATCCACCCAAGCCTGGCCGGGTGATTGTGTGGGAGAACTATCGGCTTCCTGGCGCACCTCTGGCAGCCAGCGCCATCTGGAGCCCCCACCCCCATGACCTCCAAGCCAGCAAGACTTTCTGAGACTCTCTAGGCAATCCGCCCCAGCTAGTCCAGCCCTGCAACACCCGGAGAACCTCTCCCCAAGCACACTGAGTGAGAAATTTTGTGACTCTTCAAACCTCTGATGAAGCTCAACACAGCCCAGTGAGTATGTAGGAGAGCTTCTGTGCTCACTGGTGCTCCCTGGATCAGGGACACAGCAGAGGGAAACCACAGGCTCACAGTTGTGCCAGAAGGGCTGCAACAAAAAGGAATAAACACAATAGATAGATCATGGTGAGGCGTAACTGGAAAATCTCAAACTTAATAGACTGGCACTCAAATCTCATTGCACATTAAATTGTAACTGCACTAAAGCTCTACACCAAAGGTCAGAGGTCAGTGCTACACAAAATGACAAAGATCAGGAGCAAAATGCAATCTCAGGCCTCAAGCCCACCAATAAGTACAGAGAACACTAGCTCAGCTGAAATCAATGAATTAACAGAGGCAGGAGCAAAGAAACAACAGCAGAAAGATATAAAGGAACTCAGACTAGAATTAATGCCTGAAATAAGGAAAGAAACTTTTGAATACATGGCATCTGAAGTAATAAATCAAATCCAGAAACATATGGGGTAAACTCAATGTGCACGCATAACAAGTGCAGAGAATACTATTCCAGCTGAAATCTATGAACTAACAACATCGCACGCAAAGAATCAAAGCAGAAACATAAAGAGGAAATAAAAGCAGAAATAACTTCTTAAATAAAAAAAAAAGAATTATTTGAAATCATAGCATCTGAAGTGCAGAATCAATTACAGAAATATATGGAGGAATTTCAATTTGGAAAAAACAAACTCTGCAGTAAAAGAATTAATAGCTACCTCTAAAGAAGACATTGATAAAAAAAAATAGAGGAGATTAGAAATATGACCGATTCTTTGAATGAGCAACACAGGAAAAAAATAGATCGCATGAAGCAGAGTCAAAGAGATATAGAAGAACATAAATCTCAATCACAAGTCTACAAAAACATGTGAGTAAAAGCGAAAACAGAGTTTCAGATCTTGAAGATGCCAGGGCAGCTAGTGAAAAGGTGAAAAAGAATCTCTTAAAAACAATGAGGATGCACGAAAATTAATCTGTTACCTGCAAGACGATGCCAAGATGAACAATGTGAGATTAATTGGCATCAATGAGAAAGAAAGAGTCAATACAAATGATATAAAAAGAATATGGGCAGAAGTAATAGCAGAAAACTTCCCAAATATGAGGAAACAATCCAATATTCAGGTAACCGAAGCATACAGAATGCCAAATAACTTCAACCTAACTTAAAACACACAGAGACATATAATATTCAAGATCCCAGAAATCCAACACAAGAATAATATACTGAAAGCTGCTAGAGAAAAGAAGCAGATCACATTCAAAGGAAAATCTATCAGAATTACAGCTTCTCCACACAAACCATGAAGGCAAGGAGAGCATGGAGCAGAGTTCTTCAAGTCCTGTATGAAAACAAATTCCAGCACAGAATACTACACTCTACAAAACTCTCTTTCAAGTTTGATGGAGAAGTGAAATGCTTCCACGACAAAGAACAACTAAAGAATTTCATGATGACAAAGCCATCCCTGCACAGGCTACTGAAAGATGTTCTAGAGAGGGACCACAATGAACAGAAATCCATGAAAGAGAACAGAAGGAACACACGAAACAGTGTAAACAACTAAATACAGGACAAAAAGGAGTAAACACAACAGGTAAACAACATGACAATCATAAGTCAACACATTTCAAGTATAACCATCACTGTAAATGGAATCACTTCACCAATTAAGAGAAATAGACTGGCACAGTGGATTAGGAAACAAAACCCAACAATATGCTGTACACAAGAAACACATTTAACTCAAAAATACATTCATAGGCTTAAAGTCAAAGGTTAGGAAACAATACTGCATGCCCCAGCACCTCAGAAAAAGGCAGGAGTAGCGATTTTGTTCTCAGACAGTCTCAACTTCAAACCAAGAAGGATCAAAAAAAATAAAGAAGGCCATTATATATTGATTAGAGGAAAAAAAATCAAGAGGAAGAGGTAACACAAACATCTATGCACCAAACACAGGAGCACCCAACTATGTAAGACAAAACTTAATGGACATGAAAAACCTAGTATCCAAGATCACAGTCTTAACAGGAGACCTTAACAACCCCTTATCTCAAAAGGATAGGTCAGCCAGACAAAAAATTAGGAAAGCAGTAGCAGAACCGAACCAGAGCTTGGAACAAATGGACCTGATGGACATAGAGAGTTTTTCACCCAACGACAGCTCAATACACACTTTTTTCAGCTGCACATGGGTCACTTTCTAAAATAGACGACATACTAATCCATAGCTCATGCTTAAGTATATGCAAGGAAATGGAAATTATCTTATGCATATTATCCAACCGCAGAGCAATGAAACTAGAAATAAATGACAAAAGAAACCAGAAAAACCTGCTAAATACATGAAAATTAAGCAACACCTCACTTAGCAATCAATGGGTCACAGAAGAAATTAAAAAAGAAATTCAACAGTATCCACAACTCAATGAAAATTCAACCACAATTTATCAGAACTTATTGCATGTGATGACAGCAGTTCTCAGAGGTAAAATCATAGCTATGAATTCACACATTAGGAAAACAGAACAGGAATAAATAAACACCCTAATGTTGAACCTCCAACATCTAGAAAAGGAAGAACAAACCAAACCCAGAGTGCAAAGATGGAAAGAAGTCATAAAGATTAGAGCAGAAATTAATTCAATTGAGATGAAGAAAACAGTTCAAAGAATCAACAAATCAAAAATCTGGTTCTTTGAAAGACTAAATAAAATTTGTAAGTCCCTAAATAACCTCATCAAGAAGAGGAAAGAAAAAATTCAAATACAAGCAATAAGGAATGAAAAAGGTGAAATTATCACAGACCCAGTGGTGAAATTAAAAAGTTTATCAATAGCTACTTCGAGAATGTTTACACTCAAAGAATAGAAGACACAGAAGAAATGGACAGATTCCCCAAAAGGTACAAATTACCAAAACTGATCAAGAAGATAGAACAACTGTCAATAAGCCAATAACAGCCAACGAGATATGAAACATAATAAAAAGCCTCCCGACAAAGAAAAGTCCAGGGCCTGATGGATTCACAGATGAATTCTACGAGACATTTATAGAAGACATAATCCCTAAACTCCTCAAATTCGTCAATGAAATTGAAAAGGAAGCATACCTCCCAAAATCATTTCTGGAGACAAGTACTATGCTGATTCCAAAACCAGAGAAAGATACAGCTAAAAAAGAGAACTAGAGGCCAATCTCCCTCACAAACATAGATGCAAAAATTCTCAATAAAATCCTAGCGAATAGAATACAGCAAATCATCAAGAATATCATACACCATGACCAGGAAGGATTCATACCAGGTATGCAAGGATGGTTCAATATTCAAAAATCTATAAATGTAATACACTTTATTAATTGGCTGAAATCTAGAAACAACAGGATCAACTCAATTGATGGAGAAAAAGCTTTTGATAAAGTCCAACACTAATTCCTATGCAAAGTCCTACAGAAAATTGGAATAGAAGGCCTCTACCTCAATTTAACAAAAACCATCTATGACAATCCAACAGCTAATATAATTCTAAATGGGGAAAAACTGAAATCTTTTACTCTTAGATCTGGTACAAGACAAGGATGTTCTCTATCATCCCTCCTACTCAATAGAGTTATGGAATCATTAGGTACAGTCATTAGACAAGAGAGAGGAATAAGAATAGGTAAAGAAGAAGTTCAATTATCACTATTTGCAGATGACATGATACTTTACTTGGAAGACCCAAAAAATCTCCAGCAAGTAGCTACTAGAATCGATACACAAATTCAGTAGCATAGCACTATACAAAGTCAATACCCCAAACTCAATAGCATTCCTCTACACAGATAACAAACACACTGAGAAGGAAACTATAGAAACAATATCTTTTATTATAGCACCACGGAAAATGAAATACCTTGGGATTCACTTAAACAAGGAAGCCAAAGATCTTTTCACAGAAAATTATAATACTCTAAGAAAAGAGATTATAGAGGATTTTAGTAAACAGAAAGATATTCCCTGCTCCTGGATAGGAAGAACCAACATCATGAAGATGGCCATACTCCCAAAATTATTGCACAGATTTAACACAATCCCTATCAAACTGCCACCAACATATCTCCCAGACCTAGAGAAATCATTCGTAAAATTTATTTGGAACCATAAATGACCTAGAATAGCACAGGCAATCCTGGCCAACAAAGACAAGGCAGGAGGCATCACAATTCCTGACTTGAAATTATACTACAAAGCTACTATGATAAAACCAGGATGGTATTGGCAATGAAACAGACCTGAGGATCAATGCAATAGATTAATGGAGTGTCCATCTCTGACAGGTCTAGACAAAAAAAAGGGGGGTATACAAGGGAAGAATCATAATGTGTGCATATGAACAGTACAGTTAGGATAAATATGCCATGCATCTGCATAATTCTATGAGAAGCAAGATTTGCACTAATAGTGGTTGGACACAATATTATGTTGGCTTCTAGTACTATGGATAGACACTGGGGAGATAACAAGGTAGAGGGTGTTAATTGTCGAATCTGTGATATAAATCAGCCATAGAGAAATAAGATAGGTGTATAGCTGCACTCTCTTCATTCACTGATTAGAGACATCTGCTATCATAATGCCTGTAAGTATAATATCATGTATGCACCTTGTATGACACCAAAACATTATGAAAACAGTTTGCAATGTATTAATTTATCGAATCTGTCCTGTTAATTTGTCATGAAACTGTCTCATTGCCATTTTTTCTTCAATAAAAATAATAAATATAAAAAGAATTGATATAGAAGTTCAGTAATATTTACAGGATACAAAGTAAATACTCAAAAGTCAGTAGCATTCCTCTACACAAATAACAAACACACTGAGAGAGAAATGAAAGAAACAATACCTTTTACAATACCACCAAAGAAAATGAAATACCTTTGAATTCACTTAATCAAGGAAGTCAAAGATCTCTTCATAGAAAATTACAACACCTTAAGTGACCATAGAGGATTTTAGAAAATGGAAAGATATTCCATGCTCCTGGATAGGATGAGCCAACATCGTGAAGATGGCCATAGTCCCAAAATTGTTGTACAGATTTAATGCAATCCCTATCAAACTGCCACCAACGTACCTCCCAGACCTAGAGAAATCATTCATAAAATTTATTTGGAACAACAAAAGACCTAGAATAGCACAGGGAATGCTGGCCAACAAAGACAAGGCAGAAGGCATCACAATTCCTGACTTGAAAGTATACTACAAAGCCCCTGTGATAAAATCAACATGGTATTGGCAATGAAATAGGCCTGAGGATCAATGGAATAGATTAGAAGACACAGAGACCTCTGTGAAGACACTCAACCACCTGATCTTCAACAAAGAGGCCAAACACGCTTACTGGAAGAAAGGTAGCCTCTTTAACAAATGGTACTGGAAAAATTGGCTTTCTACAGGCCAAAAACTAAAACTTGAACAACATCTATCACCATGCACTAAGCTAAAGTCAAAATGGATTAAAAACATTAAAACAGAAATACTCAATCTCCTGGAAGAGAAAGTAGGAGGAACTCTTGAAGACATAGGAGTAGGCAGAGAGTTCACGAACAAACATGTATTTGCATGTGAAACATTTCAAAGAATTAACAACTGGGATCAACTCTTCTTGAGAAGTTTTGGCATGTCAAAAGAAATTTTCAACAAAGTGAAAAGGCAACCCACAAATTTCAAAAATATCTTAACTAATAAGCACGCAGACAAGGTCTGCTCTCTAGAATTTATAAATAACTAAGATACACTAGGGCCCTCAAATTAAAAAGCCAATCCAGAAAGGGCATCTGAGATAAATACACACTTCTCAGAGGACAAAATTAAAGAAGCGAATAAATATATGAAAAAAATTCTCCACATCACTAGCCATCCATGAAATGCAAGTTAAAGCAATACTGAGATACCATCTCACTCCAGAAAGAATGGCTATCATAAAGAAATTAACCAACAACAAATGTTGGAGAGGATATGGGGAAAAGGGAACACCTCTCCACTGCTGGTGGGAATGTAGACTGGTGCAGCCATTGTGAAGATCAGTGTGGAGACTGATCTTCACAAAACTAGGAATAGAAATCCCATTCAAGCCAGCTATCCTCCCATTGCAATTTTCCTGGAGTAACTGAAAACATCATATTATAGTGATATATGTGTACCTATGTTTATAGCAGTACAATTTGTGATAGCGACATCTTGGAAACAACCAAGATGCCCATCACATGGGGAATATGTCAAAAAGATGTGGTATTTCTATACAATGGAGTATTACTCAGTTATAAAGAATGATAAACTGGAAGCATTTATATTAAAGTAGATGCCACTTGAACACATACTTGTAAGTGATATAAGCCAGACACACATGTCCAAATATTGTATAGTCTCCCTAGTATAAGAAATCAAAAAAAGAAATACAAATAGAATGATATAACAACTAAAAAGAATTTAGTCAGATAATTAGGGCAAACTGAACTGCATATATCACAGGGTCATAATCTGCTTCTCTTCTGGGTGGTTAACAATCTAAAATTGCAGATCAAAAGTTGGAGACTTGGAAGGACTGCAAGGTCAGCTAACATTTTGGCCCTAGCCTTTCAAGATCAGTGAAGACTCAGGACATAGGAGAACCTATACTGTTCTCAGTTGTGCCCCAAATTTTCTGATCAAGAGATTATGGAGCCACAGAGGAAAATAATTGATGATCCATAGTGTGCCTAAGGAGAGTCACATGGGGAGAAAACTTTCTCTCAGGCTTTCACAGAGAGCAAACTGGTCAAGCAATGGCCGTGATTCATCCACATGGCTGACACTGACAAAGGATCTACAGAGTGAGGTACAGGATTACAGGATAAACCCTGAGGGGACCTGACTGGTCTCATCAGATACAAAAGTTACATTTTTTGTTATATAGATCTTCTTTTAGCTCGGTCTTAACCATCCAGAAGAAAGGTAAAAAATTAAGTTATATAAAATGAGGCCATATTAATAAGCTGAGCTGTAAATGGCTCCAGCCAACAACTTGTTCGGATACCACACTACTGTTGTGGACTGCTGGACTGTGTTGGATTGTTTCACTGAATTCAAGCACCTATAAAATTGAATGAAAATAGAATACCCATCCCTGACAAGACTAAACAAAAAAGGGGGAATGCAAAGGAAGAAACTTTCTGTGTTTGTATAAACAGTACAGTTAGAATAAATATGCAGTACTTTTGCATGATTGTATGAGAAGAAAGATTTGCACTGATAGTGTTTGGACAGAATATCCTGTCTGCTCCTTGTACTGTGGATAACCACTAGGAAGATAACATGTAAAAAGTATTAACTATTTAAACTTTACTACCATTCAGCTTTGAAAAAAAGGTAGGTATACAGCTGCATTCTCTTAATTCAATGAATGGAGGGATCTGCTCTCATAGTGTTTGCAGATAGAGTATCGTGTATACACCTTGTACAACAAAAAGTCTCTGCAAAAACAACATGGAATATATTAATTGTTGAATCTGTCCTACTAATTTGATTTGAAACTGTCTCATTGCTATCTGTTCTTCAATAAAATAAAATGAATATAAAAAATAAGAAATGTATACTCCTGTTCTCCCATCACACACAATCTACAAAACTATTCAGAATCTAATTTAAATTGTATAATATATCTAGGAATATTGACAGCAATAAAGACATGCATTGTATCATGATAATGAGGCCAATTTTCCAAGAAGACGAAACAATTCTAATTTTTTATGAACCTAACAGTAGAACTTCAACATACATGGGGCAAAAACTAACATAACTGAGAGAGAAGAAACAGAAAATGCACCAAATATTGACAAAAACCTTTAATATTTTGACAGCTTAAGTACTGGAACAAGAAAGACAAATATGCATAGAAATAGGGTAGGCATACATGTGTTCCAGTCAACTAGGTATGTGTGCTGCTTACATAGACACTCAGCTGAGGAATCAAATGCTGTTTTCAATTGTTACAAACATCCTATTTCTCCATTAAAAAAAATTCTGTAGTCCAATTCTAAGTGAAGTATCCAGAAAGTTAATGATTTTTTTTTTTTTTTAATTTTAGGGAAGCGACTACAAGGTGTTCAGGGTCTAATGACTAGATCAGACTTGTAGTGATCCACCTGTTTATAGCCTCCCAAGAGCTGGGATTACAGGCACATGCCACCACATGCCCAGTCTCGATTGCCCTCTCAGTGTGCCTAGGGGCAGGGCTGGTGGCCAGCCTGGGGACTGAGCCTCCTTGCCCCTGGCCCTGCTTGCAGGCACTTTAATCCACTGAGCTATTTGGCTAGCCCTAGAAAGTTAATGATGTACAAAGCTGATTGGGCCAGGTATGGTGGCACACACCTGTAATCCTAGCATTTGGGAGGCTGAGATAGAAGGATAGTTGTGAATTCGATACCAGTCTGAGCTACAAAGGGAGCTCAAGGCCAACCTGAACTGCAAAGTGTCAAAAAGACCAGAAAAAAAAAGCTGATTGCAATGCTACCCTAAAAGACATCTCACGGGTAATTAAGGATAATAGAACAAAATTTTAAGTAATGTCTCAAAGTCTCCTCTCCCGTAACTTTTTGGCATAGTCTTTCTCTTAATTTTGCAAAAACATTTCATGCTGAGCAAGGATGCTGGATATTCCAGTAGAATATCCCGGCCTCCTTCTCCACGTACTATATATAGCACAGGCGCTGGTCACGATCGCTATCCCACCCTGTGCTGGAGCTGGAGCTGGACTTCAGCCCAGTGTGCAGAGGCCACCCAGGGATGAGAAGGAGCTGGTCCCTGGGGCAATCGCATGCTTGGCTTCTCTTCTGAGAAGACTCAAATGAAGGACACAATTAGTGTCAACAGTGATGGGGTGTGTTTATTTTTTTCATGGTGTGGACACCCAGATTCTGTGCCCAGCTCTGAGATCTGTTCAAGGTGCCACCCAATGGTTTCATTTTTTGTGTGGTTTTTTTTTTTTTAGTCTTTGTTTTAGAAGAACAAGAGCTAAAAATGTTAGTCATGACTTGCTTGATACATGGCCTGTCACAAGGGAATAAAAGGCAGCTGTGAAGTCCTAATGTTGGACAGAGCACCAGAAATGAACTGCTGTGAAGGGATTCAGGCATAACCTTGAGATTTGCAAATCAAATCAGCTAGAATGCTATTCAATTGTACATTCCAATAAGTCAAGAAAAAGAGGGCAAGTAGATGAAACAATTTTTTATCTTAGGGCCAAAAAAACTTCATAAACTTCTGTTAAATGTGCAGTCACCATGTTAAGACTGTGGACTTTAGTTTTATTCACAACACTGAGATAAAATAAAATCTTTTGAGGGAATAGGTACTATAGCAACTACAAGAGTTCACCACATCCTATCAGTGTCCCACAAGACCGCTGGCCGTCTGACTGATGTTGATAGTTAAACCAAGTTTCAGCACACAGAAGAGGTAGGCTTAAGACTATTTTGACAGAAAAAGAATCACTCAAAATTAATTAGAATGGGTAGTTGTTTATTTAATAAATTTAAATTTTGTACTAGAGAAATTTCTGAGTTAAGTTTAGAAATTAGGAATAAAATTTAATCTGTATATTTTGTGTTCTGAATTAAGGAAGTAGCCGGTCTGGCACCCTCCCGACAGGACTTCCAAAGGTGAAGTGACTCCTGAGCAGCACCTCAGCCTGAAGTCCAGTCTAAAGGACTGGGAGGGGGCACGAGAGTTACAAGTTCAAGCCCAGCCTGGCAACTTAATAATTTAACAAGAACCTGACTGAAAATAAAAGATAAAAACAGGGCTGATGATGTAGCACAGTGTAAAGTTACTGGGTTCAGTCCCCAGTCCCTCAAAAAAGAAAAGACCCAACCTTACTGATTTCTATTCTTTGTTTTCATTATTGTCTGTTTGTATCCCTGGGGCACTGAGTACCCAACGCCAGTTCTCTGCCACTAAGCTACATTTACAGGCTTTTAATTTTTTCTTTATGCTCACTTTCATGTTTATTTTTTACTGTTTTGAAATGGATGATTAGATCATCAATTTGCAGCCTTTTTGTTTATTTTTACCAGATGTATTTAAAGCTATAATTTTTTTTTTTTTTTTTTTGTTTTTGTTTTTGTTTTTTGCCAGGCAGGGTATCAAGCTTGGGATCTTGTACTTGCCAGCCAGGTGCTTATGCTGCTGAGCTCCTTGGTCCCTTAAAGATATAAATTTCTGTCTAAACCAAATTTATGTAAGTTTTCATCAATTGTATTTTCATCATAAGTTCACAACTTTTATTAGTGAATTATTTAGAAATATATTACTTGATTGTCAAACATACATATTTCTAAGTTTAACATTTGTCTCTAGTTAATTCCAAGATGGTCTGAAATTAGACTTTCATTTAATCTTAAATTTTTAATGACTAATTTTTTGGGGGGCACAGGGGACTAACTCAGGACCTTGCACTTGCCAGGCAGGTGCTTATTCTATTAAATTATTTCCCCAGCATCCCTAAACTTCATATTTCTTTAACATTGAGAGCTGATCCATATGTTCTTGCTGAGATCCATATTATATCTGTATTTATATCTACAATCTATATATGTAGTGATAGATACCAATTAGGCCAATTTTATTACTCATGTTATTCAAATATTCTGACTTTTTTGTCTATTTTTCTACCATCTGCCAAGAAAATGGTGTTAAATATCACCTAACATTATGAATTCTTATAAGTTTTGTCACTTCAAATTTACATTAATTCAAGTTAAGTTATTAGGTCCATACAAATTTAGAAATGTTTTCTCGTCCTGATAGGTTGGACTTCCATCTATTATGAAGTACACTTTTCAGCCTCTACTAATACTTTTTCAACTTAAAGTCTACTTTGACTAGTACTAGTATTGCTATCCTAGATTTCTATGTTATGTTCTACCGTACATACTTTTCAACCATTTATTTCCAATGTTTTGGTATCTCTGTTTTAAGCAGGACTCTCGTAAACTATACTTTTCCCTCATTATTGGTTTCTTTTTGTGCTGATTATTTAATATTTCACTTCCTTTCCTCTGATTCATTTGCTCTCTGAATGCCAAACTTTCAATGATACATCAGCTGTCATATTTCATTTCTCTTCTCTTTTAGTAACACAAGAAAGGGTCCAAAGGATTTTTCCTCTATCTGGCTCACATATTTCAATGATCATTGCACAGAACTTATTCTAGTTCATCATTACCATCTATGGTCCAATAAGAGTGATTTCATGCATCCTGTGCTTTGATTATTTTCCTACAAATTTCAAGTTCATTTTTTTAACAGTCCTGTCTCAAAAATCCTTTATGTTCACCTTTACATACCCCTGTACACCTTAAATTCAATGATATGTCTCTAGAATGAACATATATATATATATATATATATATATATATATATATATATATATATAGTTAAACCTTGGATTTTAAATAATTCATTCTGCAAAATGAGGAATATTCTAATACATTTTAAATTAATAAATGAATCTTACAGTATGATTAATGTGTGATGCGAAATGTCAAATGATCATAACTGACATGTTGGTTTTTCACTAATGGCTTTCCACTCTTTCCCTCCCTCTTCTCTCTCTCTCTCTCTCTCTCTCTCTCTCTCTCTCTCTCTCTCTGCAGGATTGTGGGTTGTTATCTCCTAATACCAAGAGGCTACAGAGGAGGTCTCCTCTACAGAGGAAGAGGAGAGAAAAGCAGAAGAATCCCTCACTTCAAATGAGATGTGGAAAACAGTGCAAAATTTTGTACAGAACAGTATTCAATTGAGGTTGTAGCAGCGTAATATGTTTACCAGCAATGAAATGTCACATTTCCATGAAATCCCCGAAAGGGGGAAAAAACAAGTGTCATTGGATAGGTTCTTTGTTAAAGTTGCATAAAACTAAAAAGATTCCATTGAGAAAGTAGCAGTGATTACATTAATGATAGTGGAAGTCATCCTACACAATAACCTTTTTCTCTCTTGTTTCCTCACACCAGGTATATTCGTTCGTTTTTCTTTATATTTTGTATTTTCTTTATTATTTTGTGCTATATTATGATATAGTCATGTTATATGAATATTTTGGGTTGTGGAATAAATTGACTTTCCATGATTTCTTATAGGGAAATACACTTTGATATATACAAGTGTTTTAAATTTCAAGCATGTTTCCAGGAGGAATATGCTTGTAAACCAAGGTTTGACTATACTTACCTCTCCATTACATGATTAAACTTGATTCAGAAGCCCAATTATGAATAAATTCTCCTGGCTACTTTCTCTATCTGGAATCTGATCTTGTTCTATAAATTGGAGGGCTAAAGGGTCTTGCTAAGAAAGGCTGGCTTTTGGTCTCACTACGGTTGTCCCTCCCCACACCTCCCTTTCTCCTGGCACTTGATGTTCTCCCCTCAACCCACACGTCCAGCTGGTGATCTGCTTTGCTTGTTTATTCAGAAAAAGATTGAAGGCTCAGAAGAGAACCAGCACAGATTTCCAGCACACAACAGCCTGTGCAGCACCATGAGTGCCCTCTGTTCTCTCTGTTCATGCCACTACAAATAGTTCCTGTCCAATGCACATGGAACCCATCTATTCCAGATACTTCTTCAGAAGTCTGCAGTCATCTCCTAATTTGAAAATGTCCCACTCAAATGAATAATTCCTATTAATATACAAACATTCCCCTACCACCTCCAAAATGCCTCAATCTGATTCCGTACTGATAGTATGTATAATCAAATGGTTTGTGCATGGGGTTGGAGAGTACACAAACAAATTTAAAAATGTGAAATGGCCAAACTTTGTAAAATGCTTTCCAGTGCCATTACTTGTATGTAGACAAAAGCCTGTTATCTCCATTATGAGGCATTTCTACAGATTAGTAAAACTTACAATTATACAACAGCCTTTATAAATGTCAGGAGCAAGCATTTCAGACTGTCTTAGCCAAGAAAAAAAAAAGATGCTATATGCTCCCTCCATCCCACCATCCCCATTAGTGCTGGTTGTAAGAGAAGAGAATAATAAAAACTTTCATCTTCACCTCTCATGTTCTAAGTCCAAAGTCCAAGCCTACTTAGGGAGACTCTGGACTGTGGCTTGGGAGCCTGTAAGTGCAGCAGACTGCATGGCCTCAGCCTAAATACAGAACTTTGAACACATCTAGCTCTCTGCTCCCAGTTTCCTCATTTGTTAAAATGGACATTATGATTATCCATAGCTCACACTGAGATTAAATTAACTATTAAATGCATTTGTTACTCCTGGTAATATCCCTAGAATTGAAGTTTACACTTCCAGATGTTAATATAACAAGTAAACTTTTCTTATTTGTATTGGCATGGCATGTCTTTTCCACCTTTTTTATCATTAATCTACCTATGTGTTTGCATTTAAAGTAGGTTACTTGTTGGCAAATAATTTGTTCCTTTTAGCCAATCTGAAAATCTCTGTTTTTTAATTTCTGTGTTCATGCCATTCACATTTAATACAATTATTTATATGGTTGAAATAACATACCATTACAACAATTTTGTGATTTGTTTTTCTTATATGCCAGTTGATTTTCTCCCATGGATATCTAAGATGTTCCTTTTTAATTTTTTTAAAAGTCCAGTAAATTTAATAATTTTATCAATGGTCATTTTTATCAACTTTTCACTATTTATGATATACCTTTTTAATGCTTTAATCATTTCCTTTGACGTCGAAAATATTTTCATGGAGGAGCAGGTAAGAGACCTGCCATGGGTTGAACTGTGACCTGTGGGCCCAGCACACAGAGGTGCAAAGCTTTACTGGCACCTGGTCCATCCATTTAAGAACTTATAAAGACTCTGGGTGAGCTAGACTCTGATGAGTGGTATCCCTTGGCCCTGAGTGTGCAGACATGGAGCTTATGCTGGTACCAGTCCAATCTTTTAAGAACTTAACTGAGCTGCCGGTGGGATCCTGGGGAGTGTGGCCCACACCCACCACCTGCACAGTTTTGTTGAGCATCTGACTAGTAGTGAGAGCCTTCAGGAGTCCTACCCTCCTCTGCAATGTAGAGGGATCTTATCAACCCATGACTCACCACCATCCCCCCACTGCTAAGCCTGAGTGATTATCAGGAACTTCAAACATGCCAAAACACAGGAATAAAGGCAATCTCAATCTTCCAGAGCGCCCAGAAGAAATCCAGGAGAAAAGGACATAGAAGAACTTGGAAGTTACATACCTGAAATTTCTGAAATGATGGCAACTGAAGAAACATCCAGTTTAGAAGAAACAAGATCAGAAATAATCTCTCAAGTCAGAAAGAAATGACAACAGTCATGAAAGAATTGCACATCGGCTAAAGGAGACATAGATAGAAAAGTAGAGCAGAATAGAGAAAATGATAGAAACACTGAATGAACAATACAGGAAAGAATTAGAATGCATGAAACAGATTCAAACAGATATCGAGGAAATTAAGAATTCCATTGAAAACCAGCAAAACTGAATGAAACTGAAGATAGACTTTCATACCTTGAAGACAGTGGTGCAGCTAATGAATGTGAAAGGAAAGATCTCCTAAAAATAACAAAAAGCCAAGAAATAAAAATTCAGCAGCTACAAGACGATATAAGAAGAATAATATAAGAATAATTGTTGTCGATGAAGCATCAGGAGACTTCTGAGGAAGTGATAGCAGAAAATTTTCCAAACATGAGAAAAAAATCTGACATACAGATCAGTGAGGCATATACCACTCCACATAGCCATAACCACAACATATCTACACCTAGACGCATAATAATCCAGATATCAGAAATTCAGCAAAAGAATAGAATGTTGAAGACTGTTAGAGAGAATAAACGGATGGCCTACAATGGAAAGCCCAATCAGAATCACAGTAGGTTTCTCAACATAAACTATCAAATCAAGAAGAGCGTGGAGTGGAGTATTTCAGGTCCCAAAAGAATATAACTTCCAACCCAAACCGAGGTACCCTCAAACCTATCCATCAAATTCAGTGGTGAGATAATAACCTTCCAAGACAAAGAACAACTGAAGAAATTCCTGGCCACCAAAATATTTCCTTTAATACATTTTCCTTTTTGATATTTTGTTTCTTCTTTGATAGACATGGCTATGTGAACTTTGAGGTTCTATTGCCCACTTTCCATGTCTAGCACATTTTTATAATCATTTTAAACTTTTGGTTTTCAGATCAATTTACTTTTCTGATTTTTATCTTTTATGTTATAGGATCTATTGCTTTGAGGGGGCTGTCCTTTTTCCTTTATTTCAGAGATTCTATGTGTATAGATTCTGTACTTCTTTCTAATTATTAAGATTTGGTGTCTGCTAGCTTTATGGACTTGTTCTTTGAAAGAAATTTATAGGAAAACCAGAGGCTTTGTTTTTATGACCTAGAGATTTATGGGAAAATTTATATAACCTTTACTATTTCTTTTTTTTTTTTTTTTTTTTTT
>PVKA01013808.1:0-26373 GCA_004027165.1 Ctenomys sociabilis | reverse complement strand
TTTCTTCCCTATACTATAGACAAATACTGTTTCCTGGAAATACGGCTTGTCTGTTTGACATTTCCCTCAGTCATACTGTTTCTTGGATTAAGTAAAGTAGATGGTCCTCCAGATTCCAGCTGTAGCCCACCCCTGCCCCTTTCTCCTTGAAAACTGTGGATATGATTTTTCTCCTCAAAAGTATTTACATTGATTTTGTAAAGTACAAAATTTCAGTTTTCTTCTAGTGTCTATAACAATTGGATCCTATTGTAAATTAGTTTCCTCACTGTGTTGTCTGCAGTGTCCTTCTTTGCAATATAATTTTTCACTGACCTCATTTTTTCTGGATGAGCTATTAAGCAGAAAAGGGGAAAATATGGATTTATGGCAATCGATACAGACTGGAGCATAATTTCCACAAAGCACCCCATCTAAAGCACAGTCTAATGAGGTATGCATAAAGCGGAGTTAATAGTCCATTGCCGTGTGCCAACTACTCTGTTAATACGGGAGATAAAAACTCGAACCAAATAGACAGTGTCTTATGGTACTTGCATTCTACTGATACAGACTAAAAATAGTAATAGAGATTGACTAAAAGAGGCAAAAGTTACAGTAAATGCATTGAAGAAAACAATGTGTGAACCACATGTTTGAATCTGACAGCTGCTGCAGCTGAGCTCAAGCTGGACTGGGGTTTGTCTTTGTTTTGACTTTAGAAACATAGCCACCAGTGGCCTTTCAGACTGCAGATAGCGTTTGTCTTTATTTGGTAAACTTGGAAAAGTATGTTCTGTCCCTTTCCAGCTGGTTTTGTGGTTGGCCAGAGAACCAAGAGAAGGCTTGAGAAGCCCACAGTTTCTTTTCCATGGAGAGGCCACAAAGTTAATGTCATCTTTTTCTTCATAGTTACTTATTTCTAACTTTAAAATAATTAACATGATGTTTCTTACTGGGTAAAAAATATAGAACACTTAATAGAAAGAAAAGGTAACAAGTCTTTTAATTAAGAGCTAGACCTAGCTCTGATCTTAATGAATGTTAAATATCTTCTCACTTCCGTGTTTGAGCATTGGGTATTTGACTGAAGTTTAACTGTTTTAAAGGAATCACAGCTTTCCTGATACAAAGTACAGCAATGAATATACTGCCCTAAAAATCAGGCCAATAGTTTACACATTTTTAAAAATCAATATTATGAAGAATTTTAGAAAAATCAAAGATATTTCAGGAAAGCAATAGAGATGTACTAAAGGACAGAAATTCTAAATTAATGAGGAATCATATTTTCTTTTGTTGAACTACCTTAGAAGGACTGTGTAAATTTCTCTGATTTCTTTCATATATTTTTTGATTTTTATTTTTTAAAGAGAATAACCAGAGCCAGTCAAATAGCTCAGCAGCTTAAAGCACCTGCAAGCAGGTGCAGGGACGGCAATTGAGACTCGGATCACCACGAGTCCAATCTAGTAGTGAGATACTGAGCACCCTGTAGACCCTTCCCTTAAATTAAAAAAAAGAAAAAACAGAATAGCCACAGTAAAAACCATTAAAAATGATATACTAAACAAAATAATAGGAATTTAACAATGGTTCTTATATTGTATATTGTGATCTTCAAAGCAGTTGTTCAGATTACCAGAGATAAGTAGTCAAGAACTGGTCCAAAAGGTTACAGAAAATTTAAAAGGAGAAAAAAAATGAGGTCTTAACTTCTCCTTTCAATAGACCAGCAGAAATCAACAGTACAATTATCCAGCCTATTGTTGCTTGGAGACTCTTACTAGTTCTAAGAAGAAATTGTAGAATCCTATGCTGCTTCCATCTATTTTCTATTAAAATGCTTTTACTTTGGAAAGAAAAATAGTGCATACCATAACAAAAAGTTTCTCATATTGCTGCCTTCTTTTAATAAAGAAAATTCATTCTAACTATAATTCAAGAGAAAAACTTGACCAAGAATGGAGCTAGAATAAAGGCTGTTGTAGCCTGGGAGAAAAATTTAGGAAGAAGATATGGATCAGGGAAAGAGGGAAATCAACTTTGTTTTTCTCAGTAGAAAAGAAGGGAGGGAGGGAGTGAGAGAGAGACTTATCTTTGTGAGTACATGACTGAGAATGTAAAATAGATTGAGTCAAAAGGTTTTGCCTAAAAAAAAAAAAAAGAGAGAGAAAGGAAACGTGCTGGGACTGTACTTCAGCATCCTCTGTTTTTCCTCTGAATGGTTTAAATAAAATCATAGTATTTACTATAAAAAAAAATTCATTTTTACTCGCTTTGTTAGTTAAGTGGTTAAGTTAACTTGTGTAAGAAACACTCAACTAAATTAGATAAGCATTGTTCTGGGTGTGGCTGCAGGGATTTACTGAAGAGAGAATCCCAATCTCTGTGTGAGCGGCACCAGCCAATAAGCTTGTCACCTGAGTGGAATGAAAGGGAAATGAGGATAGGTGACTCACTGCTGTTTCTTCAGACGAGCTTCTGCCTTTTTTCCACCTTGGACCTCATGTCCTGGCTTCCAGCACACATTTTTCAGTTTCTGACACAGAACCCTTCAGCCTTCCACAGCAGGCATTTTGGCCTCGATATGGACTCGAATGGGACACGAAAGTGAGCTTGGCTTTTGACTGGATGCTTTCAAGGGCACTTGCATGTACAGATGGCCCTTTTGCACTTTTCCATATCTGACTCTGTGGATGGCCATTTTAGGTTAATCTTGTGAATTCTTAGATTTTTGTATATGTTCATTAGATATGTTTCTCTAATGGGCACTCGCTAATACACTAGCACATGGTAGCATTGCAAAACTAAAGAGGTATCTCTACAGAGCCGACTAGTTAGTATTGGGATGAATTATCAGAAACAATGCTGTTGAAGGATTCCAAAGAAATTAGGCTATAGTTTAACCCATAAGTCATTCTCTGGACCTGCTTTCCTAGCAACTCCTTTATTTGTATTGTATGAACATAAACTGAAATACTTGTTAACCAGCATCACATTGCTAACTGCCAGTCACGTCGAAGGCTCTGTCCAGCGTGTCCTCACCACAGACACCTTACTAAATGGGAAACATTGGCATGCACTTGAAGTACTCTGATAACTTTTAAATATCGATTTGTTTTCTTCCTTTTTACTTAGAAAAAATAGAATATACCTTCAAAACAAAACGTTAACATTTTTCAGTAAGATAGATAAAATAAGAGGTAAACATTTTTACTTTGTTAATTTTTTAATTTTTATTTTTATTTATTCATTTTATTAATTTTATCAAAAAACAAATAGCAATGAGGCAGTTTCAGAATCGATTAATAGAACAGTTTCAATACTTAATATATTGCATATTACTTCTCCTCCTGCTTCTTCTTCTCCTTTCTCCTCTTCCTCCTCCTCCTCCTTCTCATTCTCGTTCTCATTCTTCTTGTTCTTCTTGTTCTTGTTCTTCTTCTTGTTTTTCTGGTTCTTCTTGTTCTTCTTCTTGTTTTTCTGGTTCTTCTTGTTCCTCTTCCTCTTCCTCTTCCTCTTCCTCTTGTTCTTCTTCTTCTTCTTCTTCTTCTTCTTCTTCTTCTTCTTCTTCTTCTTCTTCTTCTTCTTCTTCTTCTTCTTCTGTCTTTTTGAGGTAGGGTTTTACAATGCAGCACAGGATGGTCTTGAACTCACTTTGTAGCCCAGGCTAGCCTCAAATTCACAGTGCTCCTTCTGCCTCAGCCTTCCATATGCTAGAATTACAGGCATGCACCACATCTGGCTTCTTCTTTTAACAGCATAACAGGTTTTATTTCTTTTAACAAATATGTGGTGATACTTTAGACTCATGCATTGTGTTCAAACTTCACTTTCCCCCATATTAATGCCAAGACTTATTAAATAACTCCTTCAAAACTCATAAATGGTTCTTGGATACTGAACCATTATAAAACCATTATGAAATATGGTAGAATAGTTTTTAGGGCTTGCTGGACAAGAGAACAGCATGATTTTAGCATTACTAATTTCTGAGAATTTTGCAGTTACAGTGACTTTTGACTCACAGAACTTCAAATGAGATCAGTTAAGAAAGAACTAGAGGGAAAAATCATATGCAACAGGTCCTCCTACCAACTGAGTTCTGTACAATAGTTGATAGTCAAAGGATATGTAAAGTAGACTTTTCCATAACAAGATTATCACATGGCATACTTCTGTCATGATGCCTACAGTTTAACTGATGGTGAAATCATCTATAACAGGCAAAAGGAACATTCTCTCTTGGTGATGACAGGAAGTCATTTTTAATATATTGATCCTCTCTTTGAAATGTTTACTTCTGTAGGGAGAGTTAGGCTCTTTAGAAATTGGTTCTTTGGAGATGAAAAATATGAAACAGAAGGAGTATTCCTTTCTTCAATTTTTCAAAAGCTAAATCCCCAGGAGAAGGAAGATGTCTTGGTATAGATAAACTCAAAGAAGACAGTTCCAAAGCTGCACAGATGCAAATGCTGAAGCTGGATAATGCACAGTAAATCTATGAGCAAGAATCAGAGAGCTGTGCTTTGTTCCCACACATTTCATAGATTAATGTCCCTGAGTGATAACAGGGTCCTCAGGGGGTTTAGGATAGACTGAATAAGAAACTTTAATTCCCATTCCTGGTTCATACCCATAGAGATCTAGGAAGAGTCCAGAAATTGGAACAGAAGGAATATAGCACCCAGGCCCCTGGTAGAGATCTCAGGAAGTGACAAAAGAGAAGAGCTGTGTGTTGATCTCAGGTTGATAGAAACTAGAGGATTCATATGCTTAGACAATGACAGAAGCTCAGGATAATTCTTTACATGAGGATAATGAGAAGGAAGCAGAAAGTTGCTAAACAAGAAAAGACAGGACAAGGGACATCTCACTGCAGCCTTCATGAACTGATGGTTGAAGAACAGATGACTGGCCAAACATGACAGTGATGACCTTATGCTCTTTCAAAGGACCCAGCACCACTCAACTCCCTCATTTGGATACATCTCTGGAGAAATGCCTAGGTCTCTGACTATGGTTCAGTTTGGGTCATGCAGTGGATTAGGGGTTCACAATAGAAATTGTTGAAAAGGAAACATGACACAATAGGCTGGTTGGTCCATCCCCTTCCCAAGGTCTAACATTCCAGGACAGGGATAGGGAACCACAAAATACCCACTCCCTTACATCTTCCCTTCAGGCAAAGGATGCCTAAGCCTCATGTTTACATGAATCATTCCTGCACCATGGATCCATATGCCCAACCAATCATTGGACATTTTCACTTCAGTATATCAAAGGTACCTTATACTCCCTCACCAAAATTCAGCTCCTTTTATTTTATTTTTTTTTTTCTCTTTCTCTTTTTTTGCGGAACCGGGAATTGAACTCAGGCCCTTGTTGCTTGCCAGGGAAGCACTTATCCCACTGAGCCATCTCCCCAGCCCCTTCAGCTCCTTTTAGTGTGCTCTCTCAGTAAGTGAGACCCTACCAGCTTCAGTGAAGCCTGCAGGCTGGTCCTGGTCTTTCATCACCCCCTCTCTGTCACCACTCTTCTTAACCACATCACTTCTCTCCATTTCTCCCATTACCACTCAAGCCTTCCTGGATGGATGGAAAAGTGATTACAGAAATAAATCATTCAGTATAACTTGAGGGAACTCTTATAGTGACAGCTAAGATGTCCTTGGGCAAAGAAAGAACCCAAAATCATTTTGTATGAGCAGGGACAGGAATCTTTATTTCTCTTGGTTTCCTTATATGAAAAATGAGTATCAGGAACTGGATTCCTATTAAAGATTCTGGGTGTTCTTACCATTTTCTGTTGGGTTTTTTCCTGGCTTCAGTATTTATTTTTTAGGGCTGTTGTAGTATACCATCATAAACTGTGCATCTTCAACAACAGCCATTCATAGTCTTCTGGTTCTAGATGTTACAAACCCAAGATGAATGTGTTGGCAGGGTTAGTTTTCTTCTGAAGAGCAGATCAGAGAGTATCTGCTTCTGGCCTCCCTCCTAGTTGTTTTGTTGGGGTGGTTTGTGGGTGCTCTGTGCTGTTCTTTGGCTTATTGGCACATCAACCCAATCTCTGACTTTTAAGTCCATGTGGTGCTCTCCCTGTGAGTGTCTGTCTCTCAGTCTGCAAATCTCTCCTCACAATGAAGGCACCAGTCCTACCTGATTGGGTCCCATCCGAATGACCTATGATTACATCTGCAATGACCTTCTTTCTGATTTGAAGTACTGAAGATTAAAGCTTTAACAGAGATTTGAACTGGACACAACTCAATACATAACAGCTCCTTCCATTTTCCATGAATCTGAAATGTTTACTTTTTCCTTATTGTGAGGATCTACACTCCCTGGGGACAGGAATGTTCACGTTTGTTTGTAGATGTATCAGAAGTCAATACAATATCAAGGAGTTTATCTGTCTCTGGCCTCCGTGGTGTTTCTGGGTTGCAGAGTTTCTCCCAATAGATATAAGCCTTGCAGTAAATGATAAGCCAAAAATAGGAAGTGGATAAGGGATGAAGTAAGTAAGAGAAGAATGAAAATAGCAATTGGGAGCCTTGACTTTTTAAAAAGTTTTCTTAGAGATTCTCCCCTTTCATCTCCATACATATTTTAAATTAGAATTTAAATTTTTTATTAGTCCATGTTTGTAGTACATAACACTCACACTTCTCATGTGGAGTTGGTGCACCAGCAGAACACATCCAATTCCTCTGTTCATCCTTCTTTCCTCTCCTCTCCCTTCCTCAATCTCTTGATCTCTTTCCTGTCTGAGAAAAATCTATCTCCTTTCTTCCTATTATCTTTCTTTTATTTTCATCTTGATTTATATTCTGGGTTTCTCATAAGAAGGAACCATTCAATATTCAAGCTCGTGTGTCTGACTTATTTCGCTGAGCATTATGGTCTTGTAACACATCCATTTTTCTCCAAATGATCTACATTTATATTTATAGCAAAAAAAGTTTCATTGTATGCAATTTTTTTTTTATTTTATTGAAGTACAAATATCAATGAGACAGTTTTAAGATACCTTGACAAGATGGGTTTGATAAATTAATACATTGCCAACTGTGTTCATAATGTTTTGGTATCATAGAAGGTGCATACATATATCATACTTACAGACATTATTATACCATATGTCTCTTATCAGTAAGTTAAGAGAGTGTAGCTGTTTGCATATCTTATTTTTTATACCTGAATTACATCGGAGAGTCAATAATTAATACTTTCTACCTTGTTATTTTCCTATTGGTTGTCCATAGTACTAGAAGCTGACATATTATCCTGTTCAACCACCATTAGTGCAAATCTTGCCTCTCATAGAATTATGTAAAAGCACAGCGTTATCTATCCCAACTGTACTGTCCATACACACACATTGATTCTTCCTTTCTATACCCCTTCCTTTGTCTACACGTGTCAGAGATGGGCACTCCATTGTTATTCAACTAACTTAGGTGCTTGAACTCGACAACACAATCCAACACAGTCCAGCATTCCACAACAATAGTGAGTTACCTGAAGAAGTTGTCGACCATAGCCATTTGCAGCTCAACTTATTATTATGGCCCCACGTTGTATACCTCATTTTTATACTTTTCTGCTGGATGGTTAAGACCTAGATAGAGCAAGACTTATATACCAACACATGTACTTTATGTTTCTTATGAGGTCAGTGAAGTCCCCTCAGGGTTTATCTTGTAGTCCTGTACCTTATTGTGTAGATCCTTTGTCTGTGTCAGCCATATGGATGAGTCACGGCCAATGCTTGACCAGTTTGCTCTCTATGAGAGCCTGAGAGAAAGTTTTCTCTCCATATGACTCTCCCCAGGCACACTGTAGAACTTCAATCTCTTTCCTCTGTGGCTCCATAATCTCCTTGATCAGAAAATTTGGAGCTCAACTGAGTTTCATGATGTTGCAGTACAGATTCTCCTATGTCCTGAGTCTTCGCTGACCTTGAAAGGCTAGGGCCAAAATTTTGGCTGGCCTTGTGGCTCTTCTATTTCTCCAATTCTGATCTGTGAACCATCCAGAAGAAAAGCTGATTAGTATCCTGCAGCATATGCCATTCACTTTGCCTTATCTGACTCAAGTGTTTTTAGTTGTTGTTGTACGTTTCCATTTCAATTTCTGCTTTTCGTTTCTTATACGAGGGAGAGTATATGATATTAACACATATGTGTCTGGTTTATTTCACTTATGAGTATATGTTCAAGTGGCATCCACTTCAATATAAATGCTTCAAGCTTATCATTCTTAGTAGCTGAGTAATACTCCATTATATAGAAATACCACATCTTTTTCAACCATTCCTCATGTGATGGACATCTTGGTTGTTTCCAAGGTTTTGCTATCACAAATTGTGCTGCTATAAACATAGGTACACATATATTACTATGATACAATGTTTTCAGTTCCTCTGGGAAAATTCCCAGTAGGGGGATAGCCGGCTTGAATGGGATTTCTAGTCCTACTCTTTTGAAGAATCTCCACAGTGACCTCCACAACGGTTGTACCAGTCATGTGCAAATTTTTAGACTATTTTATGAGAATTTCTTCCCAACTTCTAAACTTGTGACTTTGTATACTGCTAGATGGCCCATTTGCTTTTGGTCTTGCCTCATGAGCAGGTTGAATTGACCCTACTGATTTTATATACAAAGTGTCCAAACTCAGTTCTTTCCTCTCCTGGTCATTAAACATCATCCAAGTGGCCCACCTACACCAATCAATTTATGTCACAGGAAGCCTTTAAAAAATTCGGGTTCATTAAGGTATCACTTACATTCAATCAAACACAGTTGAGCCCATTATGACAGAGTACATGCAGAAACCAGCACCACAATCCAGGTACAACATTTTGGTCACCTTAGTAAGCTCCATGGGACCCCTCTGCAGCCAGTCCCTTTCCCCACCCTAAGCCTTATAGCAGGTAATATTTGATGAGCCATTTTTTGGTACCGACTAGACACAGTGAGTTCTAACATACAGTGGCTAGGACTCAGTATGCCCACTACAATAGCCACAAAATTCACTACAGAAAAAGATTGAAAGAAAAAAAAAAAGCATGAGAGAAATACATGTGGTCAAATGCTATAGTGAATATTTACATTTTTAAAAACTCATTGCAATGATAGTCACAAGTCATTAACCTCCTCCAAGAGATTTCTCTCACTTCAACACTTGTCCCATCTTCTTGCAGCTTTCTGAAGCAGTTCTGGAAGTCCTGTCTTGAACTTGTCTCTGCAAGGTGTGAGCCAAAGTATGGCGAGTGCTGCTGAGGTGCCTCTGTGGGAAGGCGGACTCGTAAAGCATCACCACACCCCCTCATCCAGATTATTCACAGGAGCTTATATATTCCATCCAGATTATTCACAGAAGCTTATATATTCCATCTTTTGGCTCTTCTCCAAAGTCAAACTGACCACAAAAGGCAAACATTTTGAACCTACTCAAGACATAGGGACAGATACACAAGCATAAAAACACTCACAGAAGAGGACTTCCACAACTACTTCAGAAAGTGACAAGAATTTTGAAGTAGGTCTGCCTGAAGCAAGGGGATTGGGTGTTTTTGAGGATTGGTGGCAATGTATCTTCTGTAATTTTTAAATTTAACCATTCCCACTATTGTGCAGCAAGAGGAGTCCATTGTTTTTAACCTGCTTATATTCTAGGTTCTAGAAACTGAGAAATAAGTGGTTCAAATCAAGGTTTATAATATATAAATATTAAATATATTTATTAAATATAATAAATTTAAAAGAAACAACAAAACTTGACTTTGATCATGATATAGGGATGCCCTTTAGAGAAGAATAAAACCATAACTTCTATTTAGATGTGAATAATTAGATGTATGGCAATATTGTCACTTAAGAGAGAGAAATCACAGAATAAGAAGGATGTCTGGAGGCATGTGACCTTTGATGCACACGGGGGACATCTGAGCAGCAATGTCCAGCAGAGGCTTGAAGCCATCTGTATAAAGATGATCACTGAAACCATGAAACTAGATGAGATGCGCTGAAAACATGGAGTGCAATCAAAACTGCTGGGAAACTTCAATGGAGTATACAGTCAGGAAACCCCTTAAGGAAAGAGCGGTGGAAACAAGGATGGCGAGTCATAACAAATCTTTACAGGGCACTAAAATTCCCTGATTTGCTAATTAGAATTTCAAATTAGACTCACCTAATGATTCTAATGTAAGTTGTCAATAGCAGTGCAAGCCTGTTAACAAAAAATAGTGTTCCAAGCACTCTCTCTTACAGTGTTTGCTTTCAGGTGTTCTTTCAGAAGAGCTTCATACTTTTTAAAATACTTCCAGCTTTGCAAACCTCGTAACATCTTCACTCCTTACAACTTAGGGTTGCATACTTCCCATGCTTTCCTTGCAGAAGGGAGTTTCAGTGCAGTTCTCAAACTTGGACATGTGGAGCTGGAGAAATGAAATGCCTTCCACTTTCCTAGTAGTCACCTTTGTGAGTAAGGGAAACATGCAATTGCCAAGCTAAACAACACCTGTAAATAAAAGAGGTAGTTATCATAAAAATAAGCACCCATACACTGTGTTTATTTTGTTGAAAAAGTAATGGTTTGAGGATGAATCTAAGCTATAATAAAATTAATTATTGCTCTGCAGCCCACTCTAAAGGCGGGTTTCGATGAATGGCATTTGTTGTCTTCTTTCGGCTGTGTACATGACCGCTGACGAGTGGCTTGCTGTGACTGCCCCTTGACCTGCCTCACATGATACCCTGGATGGTTCCAATCCTTTTCCCAGAGTTCCACAAAATGCTGGTTTTCTTCAAACAGTTGCTAGGTGACTTCCTGAGTAAATATTTGTCATAATTTTTAAAACTTAATTACCCTACCTACTTTTGGAATTTTGCAATCAATATTTGCATAATAAAAGCCCCAAAGTCTAACAATGAATAGTTAACTTTGCTCACTCTGTTGTTTTGCAAAATTATTTTCACCACACTTTTCTTTTTATAGGAATCACAGTCTTAGAAATGCTGCCTTGGGGCCAGGAGATAGCTCAGTAGAATAAGGGCTTACCTGGCAAGTGCAGAGTTCAATCCCCAGTACCACAAAAAAAAAAAAAAAAAGAAGAAGAAGAAAAAAAGAAATACTGACTCAGAGAATTCCATGGTAAATTTTTAAATTCCAATGAAATCTAACAAAAAGTAAGTTGATAATCATCTGTCATAAGCAGTCTTCTGATCATCTGGAATAATATAATTTGATCATTCGTCTTGATAGTGCATTGATAATATAAATCAGAATTCAAATAAAATATTTTAGAAATTTAATAAACCTTAGTAACTTCAAATATTTTTAGAAATATTCATCCACTTAAAGTATCAGCCTACTTAAAAATATTATTGCTCATTCATTAAAGTAATTCCTAAGGTCTTTTATGAATAAATGCTCGCAGGATATAGTCTCTTAAAAATAAGAAAGCTGCTGGGGATCTATCTGAGTGGCACAAGTGCCTGCCCAGCAAGCACAAGATCCTAAGTTTCATTCCCAGTACAAAAAAGTAAATAAGAAAATTGTTGTCATTCAGTGTCCAATGCAGGTTTCTAGATTCATCTCCCTGAAACCTCACTGCTGCCCTCATCACTACAACAAAACCAATGGCATTCTCAAACACAAAAAACATTTTCAAAATCTCCACACCCTTCTTCCCAAGGGTGATGGGGTGTGAGATGGGCTCCTAGGTTCTTATGTACAGGGAACAAAGAACTGGTTGGTAAGGAATAGCAGCAGATATTCAGATCCTGCAAAAGGAAGAGAGCACAAGCGCTAAACACATTGCACAGGGCCTAGGGCACCTTTCATAGATTCTTCCAAACCCGCTTGGTTCATGATTGACAGGGTGCTGAGTCAGACCAGCTGTATCTATGATCCATGTCTTTTCCCCTAATTCACTCTGCTATAATTGGATGTATGAAATGCATTCTATATGCATTAGCCTTCAACAAGCTCCAAATGAAGAAAGGTTACTGGGGGTTATGCCAGGGAATCTGGCACCCTGGTATCTTGGCTTGGGGCTTTGAAATTTTCCAGGGTAGGCTTGGGCTCTCTTTCTTGTCTCTCCCTCGGGCTAGTAAGCTTTCAAACAAAGGCTGGGGATTGACCCTGGCATTCAAATGAGCAGAGGGGCGAAGTCCAGCGGCGCAGCGAGGAGCAGCCCCTCGCCCCAGATGTATCGTTTCTATTACCCCAGCTCATGTCACCTTTTGGCCGGCAATGTCCTCATCACAAGCTTTTCAACGCTCCACCAAGCAGCCTCGCTGTGGTCTCCTTCACGTCACCGGTGGCCCTGACTTCATTATATTAACTCTGTATAAATCCAGCTGTCCAACTGCGCCGCGTTCCAAGAGGACAAAAACTTGCCTAGGACATACCAATAGGTCTTTACTGAATTTTACACTGAAACTAAGTGCAGAGCACTTGACGATTCATTGCTTTTCCTAATTAAACTGTTATCCTTCCGTGGACTGACTCAACATTTCACAAAGGCATAAAATAAAAGCCTAACCTCTAAAACATCCTTCATCCAAAGTTTGAGGTAATTGGTAGCTCTACGGAGGTATAATAATTAGTTGAAGGCTGACCATAAGATGTCGACGCGGCTAGTGTGCCCCTGAAACACAATAGGGCCGGTGAGGGATGAGAAAGCTCCGGCCTAGCTATAGGACCTTTTTCTTTGATGCAGAATGTAAATTTCACAGCAATATTTTTAAAACCATGAAGAGTAACTGTGCCAGGCACTATGCTCTGGGCTTTCCATGTACTTTATTCATATGATGCTTATGACTTCCCCACTGTTGTCACGCTCCTTCCCACCTAAAGGATAACGCTGCCACACAGAGAGTACCTTACCCAAGGCTACATATTTTATGAGCAGTAGAACAGCACTCATCACCTAGATTCAACTTGACCTCAACACTGAGCCAGTAAATGCTACCGTGTGAGCTTTTCAAAACCAAGTTACAAGCTGTGTTTTTGTGATCTTGGGAAAGAAATTATCTTCCTTCTGTGTGTTTCATCATTAAACAAATTCTGAGGCATTTTTGTTAAAGTGAGCTCCTTGCTGAGACAACCTGGCTGCCTCAGGTTCTGTTTGCTAAGAGAAGTCCTTTTGTCCTGTGACCTTTCCAAGACATTCCTAAGAATAGAGAACTCTCCTGTTAGGGGGCCTTAGTAGGACCCACTTAACAGGACATGTGCTATTGACCCCTACATGCTGCTTCTGGTTTGAGAAATCTAAGTTGGTTCTGTATAAGCCTTGCAATTTTTTTGTAATAGTTCCTTTTTAAAATGTCATACTTAGTTTGTCTTGTTTTAGGACACATAAATAATGGCAGAAAATTTTAATCTATACATAAGCCAAATTTCTACTTATGCCTACTTCTTTGCAGGCTGGGATTCCATGCTATGCACTATGAGTTTTGGGGAATCCGCCTCAGGACTGTGGAATAGGTGGGCTGGGTTGTGGTGGGGCAGGCCCGTCTGACTGGAAGGCTATGTGCGGCCTTGGCAGGGTTTCCTCTGGCCCACACACTGCTCAGTGGGAAGCAGCGGATTTGCAGCAGAAGGTTTCGGAAGGAGGATTGATTCTTGTTTCATCCAGATTCCTCCAAATATCTCCATGCCAAATGTCAAACTCTCCTCACTTTCTTCAGCACCACACATGTTTTGTACCACTGCAGTGAATTTGGCAGTTACAATACAGGAAGGATCTGATCCTCTCCTACCTTGTAGCCTCAGTTTCTTGCTAAATAATGTGCAGAAGATAGCTTTCTTCATGAGATTGCACATTTAGTCTGACAGCTCTTTAATTTCCAACACACACACTTGAGAATTAGTTTTGTTGTACGGAACATTTCCTACAATCCAACACACACACACACACACACACACACACACACACACACACACACACACAGTGCCAAGTTGTCATAAAGCTTCTTCATTGCCCCTTATTGGGCATAAGGCCTGCACTCTGACAGAGACAAGAGATGGTTTAGCTGCCTGCTGTATGATCTGCAGGGTCACAGCCTGGCAAAGAAGAGTGGCAGAATGTTCCATCCTTCTCATACAAATCCTACAGGTTCCACAAGTTAAGGCCTATTTTTCCCAGTATCCACTTCTTTGCTATAAATTTCTAAATAGTACTGTTCCATTTGCAGTAAGTAAATCTAGCTAGCTTATGCCATTTGGGGAGCAGCTGAAGCTAGACACTGATCATTCATGCTTCACCTCAAGAATTTTGAGAATTGTGCTGGACATGGAAATGTAGGAAATGTAAATTCTGTTAGAAAAAAATTAAGATAGTTGACAGACCCTAAAGATAGAAATGAGTTGCTAGAATCAAGAAATCAAAACTTAAAATTCTTTCTATCTTCTTTCTTGTGCAGGTCATTTGTCACTTTTTTAAATGCATTTAGTACAGGATCTACAAGGTTTCACTGCACAGATTGAGTTCATGGTGATCCTCCTATTTTCAGCTTCCCAAACACTGAGATTACAAGCATGTGCAACCACACCCAGTCTCAGTTGCTGTCTCAGAGCACCCTGGGGGCAGGGCCAACACAGCTCACCAGGGACCAAACCCTGGTTCTTGCTTCATTCACCATTTTGTCTGCACTGTAATTTTGTGTTTCTCAATCTACAGGACACAGAAAGGAATGAGGGAGGGGCACAGGAAGAAGCAGAAGAGGATAGAAGAAAGAGGAGGAGGAAGGAACAGAGCCACGGTTGTCAGCATGAGCATCTTGCAGAATAACACCCCCTTTCTGATCTGTTTCCTTCCTTTTCCTGGCTAAATGTCTCTCCTTCCTCTTCCTGCTTCCTGGAACCACTTGGCAAGCCACTTGCACCCAAGTCTTAAGAGTGTAGACACATGTTATCCCACACCAGGAAAACCTAAATAAACCTTTCTCTGTGGTTGCATGATCTGACGATTTCATTATTTTTCAACTTCCTTCAAGTCTTTATTTTTCTATACACACATGAAGGAACACCTTCCCACAATACTAATGTCCTACCAAAGTGTGGAACCAAAACCAGTGGGCAGGATGAGCCAATTATTCTAAAATCATCCTCAAATTCATATAGTAGTAAGAAATCTAGCCACTCTTGTGTTGTAAAATGTTCTGAAACAAGGTATTAACACACCACCTGGATCAAGAACCTCAAGGTATATATACTACTTTCTTATTTTTATCTGGTTCTATGGGAGTACAATAGTCAGTTCTTTCATCTGACTGAAGCATCTGCTTTCCAGCCCCCACAAGCCAGTCCTACTGGGAATTACCATTTTTACTTCAATAGAAGTAAATGCATATAGTGCATGACAGTTTTTGAAAAGAAGGCTTAAAATAATAATAATGTACTTAGACTTGCTATTCTTAAACCTCTCCTTAAAACCACTTAGTACAAACAACTTCTAGACCTCTAGACCGACCCTGTCTGGGAAAAGCAGATTTAGAAAGAAGAGAGACACTATAGACAGTACCACATATAAGAAAGAAAATACAGCGTCTCCACCTCATACATTGTGGGCTTTGCAGGATGTTGACTCATGTGGCAACTATAGTCTCTCTTGAGTTTACAGGAAATAACTAAATAGTATTTTATACACTGAGTACAACACAAACCAATCTCCATGACCTTACACTGCTACAGGGCTAGATGACGCCAATGTTAATATCTGGACTGGACACTGTGTTATTATAATTTTTCCAAAAGAACATGCCAAACACTCTCTCAAGTTTAGAAAACTGTACACAGAGTCCTGACCCATGCAAGGAACAAGGTTTAGGAGCAAGAAATATTGATGATATATAAAAAATGAGCATAGTTCCACCCTAAAAAAAAAAGGTACTTGCGAATAGATTAACCTGTTAACCCTTCATGGCACACAGGTAGATCCATGTTCTGAACAGTCTTTTCTAACAGGACTTTGAATTTTCATGAGTGTTGCCCCAATTATAAATAAATATTCCAAACATCTCTATCATTACTGTTACTCATACCAGCATCCTTTGTGCAGAAATTCATTTCATCTAAAGCATATTTTATATCTCTGATCAACCATAGGGAATTTGGTTCAAGAAAAGACATTTTTACTTCTGCCAGGATAAACCCTAAATTCACCAGCTCCTCCTAAAATTTGATGAAATTTTCCCCCAGAACTCAACATCTTGGTCAGAAATCAGCGGTTGGGTCCTCTTCGCTGACTCAAACCTGAACATGATACCTCTAGGATCATGGACCAAATGAAAACAAAAGCTGCAATTAAAAGACCCTTCCCACTAGAAACAGAGTGTCTTCTACAAAGAAAGTGGCTTACAGGAACTAGGAGCTGAACCTTGTCTGTCTCCTTGTCTGTCGCCTTGGGAAGAAGTGTGTATGCAGTTCCGGGGAGGGAATCCTCAAAGGGAACGGAAGTGGCTCTTCCCTTGTTTGTTTTCCTGGCCTTGGAATAGCCTGGATTCTGCTGCTGACATTCCTGCCAGGATTCCAGATGGTGAGCTGCTGATTTCCTTGCTCTTCCCAGCCCTGTCCAAACCTGAGCTCTATTAGGGAAATGTCTCCAACCAGTAACTCTTCACAACATTAAAAGCAACAATGCAGTGACTGAATCATTATTTTAAACTTCAGCAGACTTTTTAATAATTAGGGTGAAATAAAACAAGAAAAATTTTTGTAAATAAATATTTTTCAGATACTTAAGATCTAAGAAAAAAAAATTCAGTAAATACAATGAGGTAGACTTTGTGAAGTTGGGAAGGAAATCAGGAAGCAGAGGGCCAGAGGAAGGGGGAATAAAAATGATCAAGATTCAATATGTATGAACCAACTCCTCAAGATGAATGTAATTGTTGTGGATTACAAACATGTACTACTAATAAAATAAAATCCTTAACAAAATGTAATGAGTATTAAAGTCATATTTTACTATTTTTGTCTAGAACTTCTCCTATTATAGTTTTGAAGATGAAATTAACATTGTAAAATTTAGATCACTAGATTGACTCAAGGACAGAGGTATATTTCCCTTAATGGCCATGGAATTGTGCTATTCTACACTTTTCCATTTAAAAAATTCTAATACTAGTAAACTTGAAAGGTGAAAAATGAAACATAGAAGAGAGCTATCACGCCCAGTTAGCTTCTTTGCTTTCACTTGGCCATATGTAGAATGCTCATTTGTGCTGAGTTCTAATGAAATATTAAAGAAATATGGATGCATTATTTTAAACTTCAGCAGACTTTTTAATAATTAGGGTGAAAAATGAAAAACACAGTTGAAATCACATCATTTCAAAATCCTCCACTGACCTCCATCTATACAATAGAACCCCTATTGTACTCGATGCTTGCTATTCTGCCTGAAGTTCAGTCAAACTACAGCTGCATAGCGCCCTCCCCATGCGTGGTGTTTGGCAGTGCTCTTTCAGTACCTCCTACCAAGAGTTGAAATCCAGTTAAGGGGGATCATTACCTCTTCTCATTCCCTTTCAAGTAGCAGGAATTTGTCCTTTATCTGAGTTCTTTAAGCTATATTTCCCATGGTGCCTTTCTTATTCAATGCAGTACCATTAGTATTTGCATATAGTTCTTATTTTCCCTACTAAAATTAAGATTTTTCTAATGATGTGTTCTGTATATCTCCATATGCATTGCTTAACTCTACATCTGATTTTAATATTGCTATACAATAATATGTATTTAACATTTTAAATATGTGCTTAAACATGTCGTAGTGAATTAAATAAAGGAGCACTTGAAATATTTAGGGAATAATTAATAATAATAATTGTAATAGGGATGGCCAAATAGCTTAGTGGATTAAAGCACCTGCAAGCAGGTGCAGAGGCCAGGAGTTTAATCCCTGGGCCTGCTGTGCCACACCTGCTCCCGGGGCATGCTGAGATGATGATTGAGACTGGGTATGGTGGTGCACGCCTGTAATCCTAGCACTTGGGAGGCTGTAAATACATGGATCGCTATGAGTCTGATCTAGTAGTGAGACCCTGAATATCCTGTAGACCGTTCCCTAAAAGTACAGATAATAATATTAATAACAACAACAATAGTAATAATAATTGTACTTGTAATAATATTTGTGTGGCACTGAATGCAGAGTAATATGGTGAAAATAATTTGGAAGAGGATGTGAAACAGATTGAATGTGGACCAAAAATTTCCAAGCATATAAATGGAGGGTTTGAACTTTACAGATATTATGTAAATCGAAACCAATGTGATTAAGGACAGCAAGAACTAGGAGTATGGCTGACAGATAAGAAAGAAATTAGATCAGCGTATAAGATGAAGTTTTCAGAAATCACCATATGTAAACACATTGGTGACAGTCACAAACATACAGATTGCAGGATGAGACTAGCTTATCTGAAAACCCAGCAACTAAGCTATGCCTGGAATATGTAGATGATCTGTACAGAAGAAACGTGGACAGGAGCTGCAGATGTGTTTTATTGAGTTTAAAAGGCTGACTGAAGTTTTACTATTTCTTTTATACTCAGGCAGATTCTTTGCTTTAGTCATACAATTCACACCTAGTTGGGTGGTTTTGGCAGTTCAGAAAGAAAATATGAAAGTTCTTTGGGCACCAAAAGATCTCAGTAACTGTCAGTCATCATCATCATTTGTCATGCTGCTTTTAACACGTGTTTTACATATATCCCTTGGGCATTTGTGGCTAAAAGTTCTGGAAAGTTTTTGAAGCCACTTTCTGAAAGTTACAAAACTCTTGAAATAAGATACCGATCTTGGTTGAAATGGTAGTGAGATGATAACAGAACTTATAGCAACTAATATTGACAACTTACTATATGATAAGAACTCTGCAAAGTAAGAATGAATGTGTGTAATCTTAACAGAACTGCACATTGTACATGAAACCACTGGATGTGGTCTTTGAGTGTTGCAGCAGAATCCCCTTAAAACAAAGTTTGTGGTGGCTTCATTCACTAGAAGTAGAGTGGGATACAAACTGGGAGGCAGAGGCAGCAAATGGGTGCTCAGGTGCAGAAACCGACTTGTCAGTGGAATCCAGCCCACAGTGGTCATAATGGGCAGTGGTCTCATATTTGATTCAGACAGCTCCCTTGACCAGAGTACTGAATGCATCAAGAAGGCTGATGTTACTTTCTATCTAAATGTTCCAGAGTGGCCTCATGTGATCAGAGATAATGCAGAAGGTAAAACAGACTTGATATTGGGTGGTGGAATCTTGTCAGAAAAGGCAGATCACTGGGGATATGACTCAAAAGTCCCATCTATCTCTGATGACTGGTCACCATAAAATAAGTAGCTTTTCCTTTACTGTGCCCTTTGTCATGCCACTTTGTCTTCCAACAGACTATGGATTAAAACAAGAACCATAAAAAAACTCTCTTCCTTTACATTGTGGGCGTTGTGTATTGTGCCCCATCAATGAGAAAATAACTATAACAAATTTTGCTACCAGAAGTGGGGTTATTGCTGTGATGCTACTCCACCCTAAGGTTCAGAAGTCTTTGGATCTTGTTCATGGAAAGAGTTTAGGTAGGTTATAGACATGCTGACTTGAGACTCCCTGGAATGTTGTAAGTCTACCTTTATTGGAGATTATGGTCAGAACTCAGAATACCAGACTGCTGATAAAAACGCACAGTACAGACCAAGCTCAAAAGGATTCAATTAGCAGCTGAACTCAGGTGATATGTGCTGTGCTCTGGCAGAAAATCTATCTATAACTTGTTCATTTCCTGAGCCTTTGTGGGAGACAGAGATTAGCAGGGGAAGACTAATTAATCTAGTGGAGGAAATTTCAAGGTACATATATCCACAAGGCATCAAACCTCAACATTACCTACATGGTGCTGATATTAAAAGCATGAAAAATGAAGACTTATGGGGGTAGGGAGGCTACCATCTAGATTTCAGGAAAAGGCCCAGAAGACAAGACAGTGTGACCATGAAAAAAGAGTCATGTGAGAAGCTGTGAAAGTGAAGTGAGACTGCAGTGGAAACCTCAGGAAGTTGAAATCAGGAGCATAGACCATCTGAGAAAATCTGTAGGCAGTGGGTGAAGTCACCCCAAGATAAAAGCCATGCAGGCTGTAACTGACAATCCCATAGGGATGGAAGCAATTAAGCCATTTTTAGTTCATCTTTGGCCTAGTGCTTGGCAGAAGGGTATAGTATTTAATATTTGCTCTGCTGCTTTAGTTCTTTCTTTATTCCCATTTGTTTTTAATCTCTTAATTCTCTGTTCTGGAATGGAAATGTCTACCCTTGCCATTGTAATGTTGGAAGTGTTTAACTTTCAATTTTATTTCTATGGAGGTTCACAGCCAAAGATTGCCTTGAGTCTCAGAGAAGATTTTTGGACACTGGTTACTCTTAGAGATGGACTAACTGCATTTACATAAAGACATGTATATCAGTCTTTTCAGGGCCATGGAGATGAATGTTACGGTATCCAGTGAGGTGTCCTCCATGAATATTTTGTTCAGAGGAAGAACTTTCAGGAGATTGAATGAGGGGGCAGATCTAGCTGAATTGCCACTGGGAGATGAGGACTGATCAGAAGAGTGGATCACCTGCAGCATGACCTGCAAATGTCTATCTTACTTTCTGACATCTTCCTTCTTTTCTCTCCTGCCTGGCCAAAAATGTTTAATTCAGAATGCCCTTCTTCCCTGATATCCTGCCTTGGAATGGGAGGACTATGGACTAAAACTATGAACCAAAAGAAACCTCTCTTCCTTTAATTTGTTGGTGTAATGTGTAGAGTCCCAGCAATGAGTAAAGTGACTAAGACACTAGGGTAGCCGGAAATGAGCAGTCGCTACTGAGTCAAGTAGGTATGGGATGAAATTCTCCATGTGTCTTTTCTCTCACTGCTGGTACAAATACCCAACGCCCAAAATGAAGAAAGGAAAGGTTTATTTATCTCACAGTTAATGAAGGTTTCAGTCTATACTTGGTTGCATCCAAGGAAGACTGGCACATGGCGGAGGGCAATACTTCATGACTGCAGAAAAGAGCAAGAGTTAATGGGAAGAGTAGTAGCAACAATGGGTATGGAGAAAAAAGTGCCTCCTTTAAGCTGAATTCAGGCTATTCACCCCAGGCTGGGTGTAGTACTCACACCCATAATCCCAACAGCATTTACACTCACAATTCCAGCAGCATTCACACCCATAATCCCAACAGCATTTACACTCACAATTCCAGCAGCATTCACACCCATAATCCCAACAGCATTTACACTCACAATTCCAGCAGCATTCACACCCATAACCCCAATGCATCATGACTTAATCACACCTCAAGAAGTCTGCATCATAGTTGCATTAGCCTTTGGGGGAGGCAAATACACATAAACCATAACACCACAGTGAGACTCTCATCAGCAACAGAAGAATACAGGAGACAAGATAGAGCCTTCCTGGGAAAGGAGTGCAGTAAGTACTAAGCAGGTTATGTGAACTCCACTTCGTGAATTAGGTCAAGAATGAATAAAATTTGGGCCAGCCAAATAACTCAGTGGATTAAAAAGCAGGCACACGCGCCAGGAGTTCAATTCCCAGGCCTGCCATGACAGTCCCGCCCCTGGGGAGCACTGAGATGGCAACTGAGACTGGCCTTGGCGGCACATGCCTATAACCCCAGATCTTGGGAGGCTGTAAACAGGTGGACTGCTACCAGTCTGATCTAGTAGTGAGACCCTCAACCTCTCATAGACCCTTCCCTAAAAAATAAAAAATAAATAAAAAGAATGAATACAATCTCTTGTACAATTTCTGAACATGCAAATGATCACATGAAGTTTTATATTTGAGACTAAATCAAGGCTTATCAGTGAAAAATATTGTAAGAAAATCACTACTGTCTGTCATGAGCTCTAGGAAAATAAGTGATAGCATATTTGTTGTGAATCTTAGATTTAATAGAAGAATCATGACCAAGTTGAAAGAAAATGAAAATTTTTATGACAAAAGACTATTATGAAACATCTGTGCACAACTTTTAAATGATACAAAAAAGAGGGGGAGACAATTTGAGGCTTATCAGTTTGTGATGGTAAGTTTAACTGTGTCATCTTAATTGGCCTGGGTTGCTTTCCTGGCAAGTGCAAGGGCCAGAGTTCAATCCCTGGTTCTGCAAAAAAAAAAAAAAGTTAATTGGCCTGGGAACAACATAGAGGATTAGGAATCACATACAGCACACTTCTGGGAGTGTCCTTCGCCTTTTTGACCCTGGCTGTTCCTCTGCCCTGATTTCTGGCTGCCATGATCTAAGCATCTTTGGTCCATCAGGTCCTTCCACCATGGTGGTTCTGTCTTGGAGCCATCCGACCATAGACTGAGTCCAGCCAATAGTGTGAGCCTAGTTAAACCTCTCTTCTTTTAAGTTGTGTGTGTTGGGCATTGTATACTAAAAATGGGAAAACTAATACACAATCCAACTGAGGATGAATAGAAGACACACGTCTATGGGATATCTATACATCCTTCCCCATACTGTAGTTATGCACTGGCTGATGCATTCAGGTGCCCCAACTCCCCACGTTTCCCTAAAGCAAAGGCATGAAGTTAGTAGACCTCTATTTTGAATGTGTTATCTGCGAAAATCCATGAGACTCTTGGAAAACTCTAATGATTACATCAAGAGAAATTATAGACTGAGATAGCACCAAAGGCAAAGAAGGAAACCCATGCTGAAGCCAAAGCAAAAGTTTTGAAAGCCAAGAAGACCATGCTGAAAGGCATCCATAGCCACAAAAAGAAGATAAGAATGTCACCCACCTTCTGCCATCCCAAAACACTGTGGCTTTGGAGGCAGCCCAAATATCCTAAGAAGAACACCCCCAGGAGAAACAAGCTTGACCACTATGCCATCAAGTTCCCCTGATCACAGAGTCAGCCATAAAAAAAGATGGAGGACAACAACACACTCATGTTCTTTGTGGATGTCAAAGCCGATAAGCACCAAATCAAACAAGTTGTAAATCAGTGACAGCCTAATGTTGCCAAGGTCAATGCCCTAATTAGGCTTCATGGAGAGAAGAACGTATATGCTTGACTGGCTCCTGATTATGATACATTGGATGTTGCCAACAAAATTGCGACCATCTAAACTGAGTCTAGCTGGCTAATTCTAAATATATATTTTTTTCTCAGTTAAAAAAAGAGAGAAATTACATTAAAAAATAAAAATTAGATTGGGTGAAAAGAAGATATACACACATTAGATTTATTATTTCCATAATAAAATTAGGTGTTGCTTAATACATTAACAGAATAATTGCTTAAGAAAGAGCACTTGAATTTTTCTTAGCATTCTTTTGAGAAATTTATTTAAATTTATACATATTTCTTATTTATTTGCTTACATAAGAGAGACCACAATGACAATAAAAAGAAGGAAATTCATCAAAACCATTATAGATCATAGCAAATCATTTTTTAAAGAGAAGAACAGGGAGGTGGATATTTGAACATTTTTCTTCTTCAAACCACATTCCTGTGGCATTACTCAAATTGAATCTTTTGGTCATATTGAAAGTGGAAACAGAAAATTACTATATTAAAACCAAACAGAAAAATGAATCTAGGCCTTTTTATTATGTTTTTCTCTGTCTGTAACTTCCTGACCTATTCTGTTTGTAAAAATGTACAAATATAATTTTCCACAAGAAGCAAAAGCTAGCACTCTTCCCAATTCTTTTTCCTAATGTGAACTTCATTTTAAGAAACTCAGAGTAAGGAACAAGGTGGAGAAGTACACAAACCCTTCTTCCATTTCTGTGGAAACTTCTCAATTTATACTCCTGTAGGAGGGACAAAAGCAACCATAAGTGAATAATAATGGAATGATTTCAGATATTTCCTGTGTCTTTTGATTTAAAATTTTTCATTTTTAACTGAAGTATTATTTAAAAGAACCTTCTCTTAACGCATAAAGCAAGAAGCACAGTGTATTATCAAATTTACAAACTGACTGCAACAAATAAAATGCAGTGTTTCTTCCCTCATCCTTCATGCAAGCAGACACACATATCTGCAAAAGTATTTTTCTTTGTCTATTCATTTTTCATCTGAAAATCATTTTTGTGGGCCTCCAAAATAATGTGTCTACCAGAACTGAGAATGTGACTTCATTTGGAAAAAGGATCTTTGCAGATATAATTATAGCTCTTAAGATGAGGTCACTCCAAACTTCCTGGGTAGGATCTCAGCTTAATGACAAGTGTCCTTTAAGGGACAGCAGAAAAGACAGAAGAAGAGGCTGAGCAGCAAAGGAGTTCCTGTGTCCACTCAGGTAGAGATGAGTGGAAGCGGCCTCCGACCCAAGCAGCACCAGGTGGCATGGAGAGCTGAAAGGGGTGAGCTGTGGTCTCCCCTTCCTCTTCATAAAGAATGTGTTGACTTGGAATTTCTGGGCTCCAGAGCTATGAGACAGTAACTTTCAACTGTGATCAATCTGCAGTGACTGTTATTCTACAGCCATGGCAAATTGATGCCATACATTTAAGCAGCTTTTGTGTGTCTCTTATGTTGTTACACAAGAATATATCTGTAAACACAGCATCATTTTGTCTTTTCAAGTGAAAATATGCAGCCTGAAATAGGCACTTAACAATGTGTACTCCAGGTGAAGCTAGAGGAGGATGGTGATAGTTCAGCATAGTGTCTCTATCGCTGTTTGCTGCAGTGCATGAGTATCCTGGGGTGCTCCAAGATGTCCAGTGGTGCAGAAGAGGTTTACTAGATGCAATGGCCCTCTGATTGTCTTGAAGGATATATAGGAATGACCACAATGCAAGGTTAGAAAATGGCCCACACAGGGGCCAGGGAGATGGCTCAGTGGAATAAGCACTTCCCTAGCATGCGCAAGGGCCTGAGTTCAATCCCTGGTTCCGAAAAAAAAAAAAAAATTAAATAAATAACTAAACAGAAAATGGCCCATACAAAGCATTACAAGTAGAGAGAATTGAAGGCATAAAAGGCAATGCGTCAAGCAAAATGGAGGCTTCCCTCTTGGTGCCTCTGTAATTGTTGAAGTTGGATTCCAGAAGACAAACTCTTCCTGCAGTGAGTTCTGACAAGGGAAATGGAAGAAGGGTGTTCACAGGGATGTGGAGGAGGTGAGAGCAGAGGAAATGTCTCAGAGCCATAACTATGACCCAACACAATTCCAGTTGCTCCTAGTAAAAGACTACTGTTGGATTCTTTTAGTTGTTAGTTTATGTTTTCAAGCATTAGTTTGTCCTTTCTCTTTTCCTATGCAAAATAGTAAAATTTTGGCTTAATTTTTGCCTTGAGGAAGGTTTTGACTCAGGTCTTATGGCTTTTGTTTTCAAAGTCCTAAACCCACTAAAAGGACAAGGAGATGGGAGTTGCCGCCTAGAATATGGAAGGGAGAGGTGAGGAGAAAGTTAATTTTCCTGTTTCTTCCTTCCTTCTTTCCTTCCTTCCTTGAAGTTTTGTAACTTTATTTCAAAATTAGTTCTCATCCACATTCACTGTCTGGAGATTTCTGAATGTGGTAACGAGGACATTGGTCACCAAGGTATACAGCTTGTTTGGTGAATCGCCATCCTCTTTCTGTTTCCTGGACAACTGTACCCAGATATGATATGGGACACTCCTTATTCCTTTGGTCCAGACAGCTTTGTTGAGCCCGGTGTCACTGCACACATCTGGAGTCCCCATCTCCTTCATGGCAAACTTCCAGATCTCCCTTAGTGCCCACAGGGCACACTTCTTGCTGCCCACTCTGGATGCACTTGTGAAGGCTGATTGTGTATTCTCAGGTCACCACCTCATTGATGGCAGAACGGCCTTGCTTCTGGACACCCTTCTTTGTGGGAGCCATTCTGCTGGGCCCAAGCTGGAAAGAAAGAACACCTTTCCAAGTTTCTTGAATGGTGTCGCTTTCACTGATTTGTTCAGTAATTGGGCTTTCATAATACTTTCAGTGCAAAGTAAAAACAAAATAAGCACTGAGTCATTAGGGTTTTTTTTTTTAAAGTTTAAAATGTTATAATGGCAGATGCATGCCATTGCATATTTGTTAAAACCAATAAGACCTGTTTAGGCAGGTGCAGGGACCAGGTTTTGATCCCTAGAGTGCAGTGCCAGCCCTGCCCCTGGGGCGCACTGAGATGATGACTGAGACTGGGTGCGGTGGTGCACACCTGTAATCCCAGTTTTTGGGAGGCTGAAAACAGGAGGATCACTACAAGTCCAGTCTGTGTAGTGAGACCTTGTACTAAGGATGAAGAAGAAGAAGAAGAAGAAGAAAGAAGAAGAAGAAGAAGAAGAAGAAGAAGAAGAA